>JBAIAC010000609.1:0-198310 GCA_037349315.1 Chelydra serpentina
CCGCTCCTCCCCAGACTGCGCCGCAGCGTCACAGCTCCCCGTTCCCCCCAGACTGCGCCGCAGCGTCACAGCTCCCCGCTCCCCTCAGACGGCGCCGCAGCGTCACAGCTCCCCGCTCCCCCCAGACTGCACAGCAGCGTCACAGCTCCCCGCTCCCCTCAGACTGCACCGCAGCGTCACAGCTCCCCGCTACCCCCAGACTGAGCCGCAGCGTCACAGCTCCCCGCTCCCCCCAGACTGAGCCGCAGCGTCACAGCTCCCCGCTCCCCCAGACTGCGCCGCAGCGTCACAACTCCCCGCTACCCACAGACTGAGCCGCAGCGTCACAGCTCCCCGCTCCCCCCAGACTGAGCCGCAGCGTCACAGCTCCCCGCTACCCCCAGACTGCGCCGCAGCGTCACAGCTCCCCGCTCCCCTCAGACTGCGCCGCAGCGTCACAGCTCCCCGCTCCCCTCAGACTGCGCCGCAGCGTCACAGCTCCCCGCTCCCCCAGACTGAGCCGCAGCGTCACAGCTCCCGGCTCCCCTCAGACTGCGCCGCAGCGTCACAGCTCCCCGCTCCCCCCAGACTGCGCCGCAGCGTCACAGCTCCCCGCTCCCCCCAGACTGCGCCGCAGCGTCACAGCTCCCCACTCCCCTCAGACTGCGCCGCAGCGTCACAGCTCCCCGCTCCCCTCAGACTGACCCGCAGCGTCACAGCTCCCCGCTCCCCTCAGACTGCGCCGCAACGTCACAGCTCCCCGTTCCCCTCAGACTGAGCCGCAGCGTCACAGCTCCCCGCTCCCCCCAGACTGAGCCGCAGCGTCACAGCTCCCCGCTCCCCCCAGACTGAGCCGCAGCGTCACAGCTCCCCGCTACCCGCAGACTGAGCCGCAGCGTCACAGCTCCCCGCTCCTCCCCAGACTGAGCCGCAGCGTCACAGCTCCCCGCTCCCCCCAGACTGAGCCGCAGCGTCACAGCTCCCCGCTCCCCTCAGACTGCACCGCAGCGTCACAGCTCCCCGCTCCCCCCAGACTGAGCCGCAGCGTCACAGCTCCCCGCTCCCCTCAGACTGCGCCGCAGCGTCACAGCTCCCCGCTCCCCTCAGACTGCGCCGCAGCGTCACAGCTCCCCGCTCCCCCCCAGACTGTGACGCAGCGTCACAGCTCCCCGCTCCCCTCAGACTGAGCCGCAGCGTCACAGCTCCCCGCTCCCCCCAGACTGAGCCGCAGCGTCACAGCTCCCCGCTCCCCCCAGACTGAGCCGCAGCGTCACAGCTCCCCGCTCCCCTCAGACTGCGCCGCAGCGTCACAGCTCCCGGCTCCCCTCAGACTGAGCCGCAGCGTCACAGCTCCCCGCTCCCCTCAGACTGAGCCGCCGCGTCACAGCTCCCCGCTCCCCCCAGACTGCGCCGCAGCGTCACAGCTCCCCGCTACCCCCCAGACTGCGCCGCAGCGTCACAGCTCCCCGCTCCCCTCAGACTGCATTGCAGCGTCACAGCTCCCCGCTCCCCCCAGACTGAGCCGCAGCGTCACAGCTCCCCGCTCCCCTCAGACTGAGCCGCAGCGTCACAGCTCCCCGCTCCCCTCAGACTGAGCCGCAGCGTCACAGCTCCCCGCTCCCCTCAGACTGAGCCGCAGCGTCACAGCTCCCCGCTCCCCTCAGACTGCGCCGCGGCGTCACAGCTCCCCGCTCTCCCCCAGACTGCGCCGCGGCGTCACAGCTCCCCGCTCCCCCCAGAATGAGCCGCAGCGTCACAGCTCCCCGCTCCCCCCAGACTGAGCCGCAGCGTCACAGCTCCCCGCTCCCCTCAGACTGCGCCGCAGCGTCACAGCTCCCCGCTCCCCCCAGACTGCGCCGCAGCGTCACAGCTCCCCGCTCCCCCCAGACTGAGCCGCAGCGTCACAGCTCCCCGCTCCCCTCAGACTGAGCCGCAGCGTCACAGCTCCCCGCTCCCCCTCAGACTGCGCCGCAGCGTCACAGCTCCCCGCTCCCCTCAGACTGCGCCGCAGCGTCACAGCTCCCCGCTCCTCCCCAGACTGCGCCGCAGCGTCACAGCTCCCCGTTCCCCCCAGACTGCGCCGCAGCGTCACAGCTCCCCGCTCCCCTCAGACGGCGCCGCAGCGTCACAGCTCCCCGCTCCCCCCAGACTGCACAGCAGCGTCACAGCTCCCCGCTCCCCTCAGACTGCACCGCAGCGTCACAGCTCCCCGCTACCCCCAGACTGAGCCGCAGCGTCACAGCTCCCCGCTCCCCCCAGACTGAGCCGCAGCGTCACAGCTCCCCGCTCCCCCCAGACTGCGCCGCAGCGTCACAACTCCCCGCTACCCACAGACTGAGCCGCAGCGTCACAGCTCCCCGCTCCCCCCAGACTGAGCCGCAGCGTCACAGCTCCCCGCTACCCCCAGACTGCGCCGCAGCGTCACAGCTCCCCGCTCCCCTCAGACTGCGCCGCAGCGTCACAGCTCCCCGCTCCCCTCAGACTGCGCCGCAGCGTCACAGCTCCCCGCTCCCCCCAGACTGAGCCGCAGCGTCACAGCTCCCGGCTCCCCTCAGACTGCGCCGCAGCGTCACAGCTCCCCGCTCCCCCCAGACTGCGCCGCAGCGTCACAGCTCCCCGCTCCCCCCAGACTGCGCCGCAGCGTCACAGCTCCCCACTCCCCTCAGACTGCGCCGCAGCGTCACAGCTCCCCGCTCCCCTCAGACTGACCCGCAGCGTCACAGCTCCCCGCTCCCCTCAGACTGCGCCGCAACGTCACAGCTCCCCGTTCCCCTCAGACTGAGCCGCAGCGTCACAGCTCCCCGCTCCCCTCAGACTGCGCCGCAGCGTCACAGCTCCCCGCTCCCCCCAGACTGCGCCGCAGCGTCACAGCTCCCCGCTCCCCCCAGACTGAGCCGCAGCGTCACAGCTCCCCGCTCCCCTCAGACTGAGCCGCAGCGTCACAGCTCCCCGCTCCCCCTCAGACTGCGCCGCAGCGTCACAGCTCCCCGCTCCCCTCAGACTGCGCCGCAGCGTCACAGCTCCCCGCTCCTCCCCAGACTGCGCCGCAGCGTCACAGCTCCCCGTTCCCCCAGACTGCGCCGCAGCGTCACAGCTCCCCGCTCCCCTCAGACGGCGCCGCAGCGTCACAGCTCCCCGCTCCCCCCAGACTGCACAGCAGCGTCACAGCTCCCCGCTCCCCTCAGACTGCACCGCAGCGTCACAGCTCCCCGCTACCCCCAGACTGAGCCGCAGCGTCACAGCTCCCCGCTCCCCCCAGACTGAGCCGCAGCGTCACAGCTCCCCGCTCCCCCCAGACTGCGCCGCAGCGTCACAACTCCCCGCTACCCACAGACTGAGCCGCAGCGTCACAGCTCCCCGCTCCCCCCAGACTGAGCCGCAGCGTCACAGCTCCCCGCTACCCCCAGACTGCGCCGCAGCGTCACAGCTCCCCGCTCCCCTCAGACTGCGCCGCAGCGTCACAGCTCCCCGCTCCCCTCAGACTGCGCCGCAGCGTCACAGCTCCCCGCTCCCCTCAGACTGCGCCGCAGCGTCACAGCTCCCGCTCCCCCCAGACTGAGCCGCAGCGTCACAGCTCCCGGCTCCCCTCAGACTGCGCCGCAGCGTCACAGCTCCCCGCTCCCCCCAGACTGCGCCGCAGCGTCACAGCTCCCCGCTCCCCCCAGACTGCGCCGCAGCGTCACAGCTCCCCGCTCCCCCAGACTGAGCCGCAGCGTCACAGCTCCCCGCTACCCGCAGACTGAGCCGCAGCGTCACAGCTCCCCGCTCCCCCCCAGACTGTGACGCAGCGTCACAGCTCCCCGCTCCCCTCAGACTGAGCCGCAGCGTCACAGCTCCCCGCTCCCCCCAGACTGAGCCGCAGCGTCACAGCTCCCCGCTCCCCCCAGACTGAGCCGCAGCGTCACAGCTCCCGGCTCCCCTCAGACTGAGCCGCAGCGTCACAGCTCCCCGCTCCCCTCAGACTGAGCCGCCGCGTCACAGCTCCCCGCTCCCCCCAGACTGCGCCGCAGCGTCACAGCTCCCCGCTACCCCCCAGACTGCGCCGCAGCGTCACAGCTCCCCGCTCCCCTCAGACTGCATTGCAGCGTCACAGCTCCCCGCTCCCCCCAGACTGAGCCGCAGCGTCACAGCTCCCCGCTCCCCTCAGACTGAGCCGCAGCGTCACAGCTCCCCGCTCCCCTCAGACTGAGCCGCAGCGTCACAGCTCCCCGCTCCCCTCAGACTGAGCCGCAGCGTCACAGCTCCCCGCTCCCCTCAGACTGCGCCGCAGCGTCACAGCTCCCCGCTCCCCTCAGACTGAGCCGCAGCGTCACAGCTCCCCGCTCTCCCCCAGACTGCGCCGCGGCGTCACAGCTCCCCGCTCCCCCCAGAATGAGCCGCAGCGTCACAGCTCCCCGCTCCCCCCAGACTGAGCCGCAGCGTCACAGCTCCCCGCTCCCCTCAGACTGCGCCGCAGCGTCACAGCTCCCCGCTCCCCCCAGACTGAGCCGCAGCGTCACAGCTCCCCGCTCCCCTCAGACTGCGCCGCAGCGTCACAGCTCCCCGCTCCCCTCAGACTGCGCCGCAACGTCACAGCTCCCCGCTCCCCTCAGACTGAGCCGCAGCGTGTCAGCTCCCCGCTACCCCCAGACTGCGCCGCAACGTCACAGCTCCCCGCTCCCCTCAGACTGAGCCGCAGCGTCACAGCTCCCCGCTCCCCCCAGACTGCGCCGCGGCGTCACAGCTCCCCGCTCCCCTCAGACTGCGCCGCGGCGTCACAGCTCCCCGCTACCCCCAGACTGAGCCGCGGCGTCACAGCTCCCCGCTCCCCTCAGACTGAGCCGCGGCGTCACAGCTCCCCGCTCCTCCCAGACTGCGCCGCAGCGTCACAGCTCCCCGCTCCCCTCAGACTGAGCCGCAGCGTCACAGCTCCCCGCTCCCCTCAGACTGCGCCGCAGCGTCACAGCTCCCCGCTCCCCCAGACTGCGCCGCAGCGTCACAGCTCCCCGCTCCCCCCAGACTGAGCCGCAGCGTCACAGCTCCCCGCTCCCCTCAGACTGAGCCGCAGCGTCACAGCTCCCCGCTCCCCCTCAGACTGCGCCGCAGCGTCACAGCTCCCCGCTCCCCTCAGACTGCGCCGCAGCGTCACAGCTCCCCGCTCCTCCCCAGACTGCGCCGCAGCGTCACAGCTCCCCGCTACCCCCAGACTGCACCGCAGCGTCACAGCTCCCCGCTCCCCTCAGACTGCACCGCAGCGTCACAGCTCCCCGCTACCCCCAGACTGAGCCGCAGCGTCACAGCTCCCCGCTCCCCCCAGACTGCGCCGCAGCCTCACAGCTCCCCGCTCCCTCACACTGCGCCGCAGCGTCACAGCTCCCCGCTCCCCCCAGACTGAGCCGCAGCGTCACAGCTCCCCGCTCCCCTCAGACTGCGCCGCAGCGTCACAACTCCCCGCTACCCACAGACTGAGCCGCAGCGTCACAGCTCCCCGCTCCCCCCAGACTGAGCCGCAGCGTCACAGCTCCCCGCTACCCCCAGACTGCGCCGCAGCGTCACAGCTCCCCGCTCCCCTCAGACTGCGCCGCAGCGTCACAGCTCCCCGCTCCCCTCAGACTGCGCCGCAGCGTCACAGCTCCCCGCTCCCCCCAGACTGAGCCGCAGCGTCACAGCTCCCGGCTCCCCTCAGACTGCGCCGCAGCGTCACAGCTCCCCGCTCCCCCCAGACTGCGCCGCAGCGTCACAGCTCCCCGCTCCCCCCAGACTGCGCCGCAGCGTCACAGCTCCCCGCTCCCCTCAGACTGCGCCGCAGCGTCACAGCTCCCCGCTACCCGCAGACTGAGCCGCAGCGTCACAGCTCCCCGCTCCTCCCCAGACTGAGCCGCAGCGTCACAGCTCCCCGCTCCCCCCAGACTGAGCCGCAGCGTCACAGCTCCCCGCTCCCCTCAGACTGCACCGCAGCGTCACAGCTCCCCGCTCCCCCCAGACTGAGCCGCAGCGTCACAGCTCCCCGCTCCCCTCAGACTGCGCCGCAGCGTCACAGCTCCCCGCTCCCCTCAGACTGCGCCGCAGCGTCACAGCTCCCCGCTCCCCCCCAGACTGTGACGCAGCGTCACAGCTCCCCGCTCCCCTCAGACTGAGCCGCAGCGTCACAGCTCCCCGCTCCCCCCAGACTGAGCCGCAGCGTCACAGCTCCCCGCTCCCCCCAGACTGAGCCGCAGCGTCACAGCTCCCGGCTCCCCTCAGACTGAGCCGCAGCGTCACAGCTCCCCGCTACCCCCAGACTGAGCCGCAGCGTCACAGCTCCCCGCTCCCCTCAGACTGAGCCGCAGCGTCACAGCTCCCCGCTCCCCTCAGACTGAGCCGCAGCGTCACAGCTCCCCGCTCCCCTCAGACTGCGCCGCAGCGTCACAGCTCCCCGCTACCCGCAGACTGAGCCGCAGCGTCACAGCTCCCCGCTCCCCTCAGACTGAGCCGCAGCGTCACAGCTCCCCGCTCTCCCCCAGACTGCGCCGCGGCGTCACAGCTCCCCGCTCCCCCCAGAATGAGCCGCAGCGTCACAGCTCCCCGCTCCCCCCAGACTGAGCCGCAGCGTCACAGCTCCCCGCTCCCCTCAGACTGCGCCGCAGCGTCACAGCTCCCCGCTCCCCCAGACTGAGCCGCAGCGTCACAGCTCCCCGCTCCCCTCAGACTGCGCCGCAGCGTCACAGCTCCCCGCTCCCCTCAGACTGCGCCGCAACGTCACAGCTCCCCGCTCCCCTCAGACTGAGCCGCAGCGTGTCAGCTCCCCGCTACCCCCAGACTGCGCCGCAACGTCACAGCTCCCCGCTCCCCTCAGACTGAGCCGCAGCGTCACAGCTCCCCGCTCCCCCCAGACTGCGCCGCAGCGTCACAGCTCCCCGCTCCCCTCAGACTGAGCCGCAGCGTCACAGCTCCCCGCTCCCCCAGACTGAGCCGCAGCGTCACAGCTCCCCGCTCCCCCCAGACTGCGCCGCGGCGTCACAGCTCCCCGCTCCCCTCAGACTGCGCCGCGGCGTCACAGCTCCCCGCTACCCCCAGACTGAGCCGCGGCGTCACAGCTCCCCGCTCCCCTCAGACTGAGCCGCAGCGTCACAGCTCCCCGCTCCTCCCCAGACTGCGCCGCAGCGTCACAGCTCCCCGCTCCCCTCAGACTGAGCCGCAGCGTCACAGCTCCCCGCTCCCCTCAGACTGCGCCGCAGCGTCACAGCTCCCCGCTCCCCCCAGACTGCGCCGCAGCGTCACAGCTCCCCGCTCCCCCAGACTGAGCCGCAGCGTCACAGCTCCCCGCTCCCCTCAGACTGAGCCGCAGCGTCACAGCTCCCCGCTCCCCCTCAGACTGCGCCGCAGCGTCACAGCTCCCCGCTCCCCTCAGACTGCGCCGCAGCGTCACAGCTCCCCGCTCCTCCCCAGACTGCGCCGCAGCGTCACATCTCCCCGCTACCCCCAGACTGCGCCGCAGCGTCACAGCTCCCCGCTACCCCCAGACTGCACAGCAGCGTCACAGCTCCCCGCTCCCCTCAGACTGCACCGCAGCGTCACAGCTCCCCGCTACCCCCAGACTGAGCCGCAGCGTCACAGCTCCCCGCTCCCCCCAGACTGCGCCGCAGCGTCACAACTCCCCGCTACCCACAGACTGAGCCGCAGCGTCACAGCTCCCCGCTCCCCCCAGACTGAGCCGCAGCGTCACAGCTCCCCGCTACCCCCAGACTGCGCCGCAGCGTCACAGCTCCCCGCTCCCCTCAGACTGCGCCGCAGCGTCACAGCTCCCCGCTCCCCTCAGACTGCGCCGCAGCGTCACAGCTCCCCGCTCCCCCCAGACTGAGCCGCAGCGTCACAGCTCCCGGCTCCCCTCAGACTGCGCCGCAGCGTCACAGCTCCCCGCTCCCCCCAGACTGCGCCGCAGCGTCACAGCTCCCCGCTCCCCCCAGACTGCGCCGCAGCGTCACAGCTCCCCGCTCCCCTCAGACTGCGCCGCAGCGTCACAGCTCCCCGCTCCCCTCAGACTGCGCCGCAGCGTCACAGCTCCCCGCTCCCCCCAGACTGAGCCGCAGCGTCACAGCTCCCCGCTCCTCCCCAGACTGCGCCGCAACGTCACAGCTCCCCGCTCCCCCCCAGACTGCGCCGCAGCGTCACAGCTCCCCGCTCCCCTCAGACTGCGCCGCAGCGTCACAGCTCCCCGCTCCCCCCCAGACTGCGCCGCAACGTCACAGCTCCCCGCTCCCCCCCAGACTGCGCCGCAGCGTCACAGCTCCCCGCTCCCCTCAGACTGCGCCGCAGCGTCACAGCTCCCCGCTCCCCCCCAGACTGCGCCGCAACGTCACAGCTCCCCACTCCCCTCAGACTGAGCCGCAGCGTCACAGCTCCCCGCTCTCCCCCAGACTGAGCCGCAGCGTCACAGCTCCCCGCTCCCCCCAGACTGCGCCGCAGCGTCACAGCTCCCCGCTACCCCCAGACTGTGCCGCAGCGTCACAGCTCCCCGCTCCCCCCAGACTGAGCCGCAGCGTCACAGCTCCCCGCTCCCCTCAGACTGAGCCGCAGCGTCACAGCTCCCCGCTCCTCCCCAGACTGCGCCGCAGCGTCACAGCTCCCCGCTCCCCTCAGACTGAGCCGCAGCGTCACAGCTCCCCGCTCCCCTCAGACTGAGCCGCAGCGTCACAGCTCCCCGCTCCCCCCAGACTGCGCCGCAGCGTCACAGCTCCCCGCTCCCCCCAGACTGCGCCGCAGCGTCACAGCTCCCCGCTCCCCCAGACTGCGCCGCAGCGTCACAGCTCCCCGCTCCCCCCAGACTGAGCCGCAGCGTCACAGCTCCCCGCTCCCCTCAGACTGCGCCGCAGCGTCACAGCTCCCCGCTCCCCTCAGACTGCGCCGCAGCGTCACAGCTCCCCGCTCCCCCCAGACTGAGCCGCAGCATCACGGCTCCCCGCTCCCCCCAGACTGAGCCGCAGCATCATGGCTCCCCGCTCCCCCCAGACTGAGCCGCAGCGTCACGGCTCCCCGCTCCCCTCAGACTGCACCGCAGCGTCACGGCTCCCCGCTCCCCCCAGACTGCGCCGCAGCGTCACGGCTCCCCGCTCCCCTCAGACTGAGCCGCAGCGTCACAGCTCCCCGCTCCCCTCAGACTGCGCCGCAGCGTCACAGCTCCCCGCTCCCCCCAGACTGCGCCGCAGCGTCACAGCTCCCCGTTCCCCCCAGACTGCACCGCAGCGTCACAGCTCCCCGCTCCCCTCAGACTGAGCCGCAGCGTCACAGCTCCCCGCTCCCCCCAGACTGCGCCGCAGCGTCACAGCTCCCCGTTCCCCCCAGACTGCGCCGCAGCGTCACAGCTCCCCGCTACCCCCAGACTGAGCCGCAGCGTCACAGCTCCCCGCTCCCCCCGCTCCCCTCAGACTGAGCCGCAGCGTCACAGCTCCCCGCTCCCCTCAGACTGCGCCGCAGCGTCACAGCTCCCCGCTCCCCTCAGACTGAGCCGCAGCGTCACAGCTCCCCGCTCCCCCCAGACTGCGCCGCAGCGTCACAGCTCCCCACTCCCCCCAGACTGAGCCGCAGCGTCACAGCTCCCCGCTCCCCTCAGACTGAGCCGCAGCGTCACGGCTCCCCGCTCCCCCCAGACTGCGCCGCAGCGTCACAGCTCCCCGCTCCCCCCAGACTGCGCCGCAGCGTCACAGCTCCCCGCTCCCCTCAGACTGAGCCGCACCGTCACAGCTCCCCGCTCCCCCCAGACTGCGCCGCAGCGTCACAGCTCCCCGCTCCCCCTCAGACTGAGCCGCAGCGTCACAGCTCCCCGCTCCCCTCAGACTGCGCCGCAGCGTCACAGCTCCCCGCTCCCCCCAGACTGAGCCGCAGAGTCACAGCTCCCCGCTACCCCCAGACTGAGCCGCAGCGTCACAGCTCCCCGCTCCCCCCAGACTGTGCCGCAGCGTCACAGCTCCCGGCTCCCCTCAGACTGCGCCGCCGCGTCACAGCTCCCCGCTCCCCCCAGACTGAGCCGCAGCGTCACAGCTCCCCGCTCCCCTCAGACTGCGCCGCAGCGTCACAGCTCCCCGCTCCCCCCAGACTGAGCCGCAGCGTCACAGCTCCCCGCTCCCCTCAGACTGCGCCGCAGCGTCACAGCTCCCCGCTCCCCTCAGACTGCGCCGCAGCGTCACAGCTCCCCGCTCCCCTCAGACTGCGCCGCAGCGTCACAGCTCCCCGCTCCCCTCAGACTGAGCCGCAGCGTGTCAGCTCCCCGCTACCCCCAGACTGAGCCGCAGCGTCACAGCTCCCCGCTCTCCCCCAGACTGAGCCGCAGCGTCACAGCTCCCCGCTCCCCCCAGACTGCGCCGCAGCGTCACAGCTCCCCGTTCCCCCCAGACTGCACCGCAGCGTCACAGCTCCCCGCTCCCCTCAGACTGAGCCGCAGCGTCACAGCTCCCCGCTCCCCTCAGACTGAGCCGCAGCGTCACAGCTCCCCGCTCCCCCCCGCTCCCCTCAGACTGAGCCGCAGCGTCACAGCTCCCCGCTCCCCTCAGACTGAGCCGCAGCGTCACAGCTCCCCGCTCCCCCCCGCTCCCCTCAGACTGAGCCGCAGCGTCACAGCTCCCCGCTCCCCCCAGACTGAGCCGCAGCGTCACAGCTCCCCGCTACCCCCAGACTGCGCCGCAGCGTCACAGCTCCCCACTCCCCTCAGACTGAGCCGCAGCGTCACAGCTCCCCGCTCCCCTCAGACTGCGCCGCAGCGTCACAGCTCCCCGCTCCCCTCAGACTGCGCCGCAGCGTCACGGCTCCCCGCTCCCCCCAGACTGCGCCACAGCGTCACAGCTCCCCGCTCCCCCCAGACTGAGCCGCAGCATCACAGCTCCCCACTCCCCCCAGACTGAGCCGCAGCGTCACAGCTCCCCGCTCCCCTCAGACTGAGCCGCAGCGTCACAGCTCCCCGCTCCCCCCCGCTCCCCTCAGACTGAGCCGCAGCGTCACAGCTCCCCGCTCCCCTCAGACTGAGCCGCAGCGTCACAGCTCCCCGCTACCCCCAGACTGAGCCGCAGCGTCACAGCTCCCCGCTCCCCTCAGACTGCACCGCAGCATTACAGCTCCCCGCTCCCCTCAGACTGCGCCGCAGCGTCACAGCTCCCCGCTCCCCTCAGACTGCGCCACAGCGTCACAGCTCCCCGCTCCCCCCAGACTGAGCCGCAGCGTCACAGCTCCCCGCTCCCCTCAGACTGCGCCGCAGCGTCACAGCTCCCCGCTCCCCTCAGACTGCGCCACAGCGTCACAGCTCCCCCAGCTCTGTTCTGTAGTTTAGGCCCGCTAGGGAGGTGCTAATTCCCAGCCTGTCTCTAATCTCCCATCTCTGGGCAAACTCACCACTCAGAGCGGCTGAGTGCCCAGCATTCCAGGGCCACCCCTGCAAGGCGTACACCTGCTCTCCAGCATACTCACACCCAGTGGCCCTGGAGCCACGCCCCCCCCCCCCCATTGGACACGTGCTCTCGGCTGTCGAAGGAGTCTCGGTGTCCGAGCACCATCCAGCCACGCTAGCCCCCTCCTAGCACTGCTTCATCCTCTCTTGCCCGCTCCCCAGGGGAGCTGCACAGCGTGCGAGCCAGGCTGGGGCTTTTCTGACTAACCCCTAGGTGCCCTGTGCAGGGGTCTAGCACGGCACGGAGCAGCGGTGCCCGTTCTGACCTCCTGCATCACATGGGCCAGGGTACCTCCACCAGCAGCATCTGCGCAATCCCATCGCTGCTCCCCGAGCTAGAGATATCAGGGCAGCCTCCCAGGGACCCTGAACCTGCCATGTGCCCCGGGCAGCTGTTCCTAAGGGGGAGAGATCTTCACCTTGTTTCTAGATTCAGCTGCCAGCCCTCAGATCTCACGTTGTCTGCCAGAAACCTCCTCCCGGGCGGGTGCCCCCGGACCACAATCGAGTCACCACTGAGCCGTGTCCTGTACAAACCAATTAGTGAGCCACTTGTGACATTATTGACATAACCTGTAGCCGTACAGATCATTGTTGCAACCACGGTTATATATTTGCAGCAGATATTGTACAAAGGTTGTCGTGTGAGGTGTCTATGGAGAGGTTATGATTTGCTGGTTAGGATGATGTTGTCTGTAGGGGTGTATCATTTTTGTAGTTGACATTATGAATATTGGCTATGGACTTGTATCTCAATGTGTTTTGATTCTAAGTAGCCTCAGCGAAGCATTTGGTCAGCTTCTTGAGATGGGACTATTCTCAGTAAGTGTCCAATTAAGAAACACTTAACGGACAATGGATTTTGGGAGACACTAGTTCACATCTGAGCTTTCCTGGCAACCTTCACACTAACATGTAAATAATGACATCGGCCTGTAAAGAACTGAGTCATGCATGAACGTGTGACTTGCCCATGTGACTCCAAACTCCATCTTGCTCCTGTGATCTTCCACAGTAAGAACAAAGGTGTCCTTCCACAGGGAAGAGAATATAAAAGACCCTGGAAACCCCTCCATTTTGTCTTCAGTACTGCCCCTTACCTCTGGAGGAACCTTCCTGAAGCTCTGAACAAAGGACTTAATGACCCATCCCAGCTGGGGATGTTCTCCAGAGACTTGATTTGAACCTGCAGTTTATTCCATCCCTGAACCAAGAACTTTGCCATTGCTGTATGTAATTGATTCCATTTAACCAATTCTAGCTCTCATCTATGTTTCTTTCTTTTTATGAATAAACTTTTAGATTTCAGATTCTAAAGGATTGGCAACAGCGTGATTTGGTGGTAAGATCTGATTTGTATATTGATCTGAGTCTGGGGCTTGGTCCTTTGGGATCGGGAGAACCTTTTTTCTTTTACTGGGGTATTGGTTTTCATAACTTCATAGCTGCCTGAGGCTCCAGGCTGGCAGCTGCTCTGGATTGCCAGGCTCCTGAAGATCCATTGGGCTGCGTCTGCTCCTTCATCCCACCCAGGTCCCTCCCTGAGGACATCCCTGGATCCTTGTCCTGGTGGATTGCCACAAGCTCATCCCATCTTCTCCATGGCAGATCCCCAGGGAGCGGCCCCTTGGCCTGCAGTGCCTGCGCTCCTCCCGCTGCCTGCCAGGGTGACGAGCGGTCACCGCAGCTGAGCCCAGCAAGGCTGAGCAGACAGCGGCGGGGGAATGCCAGACACCCTGGCTACTTCTGGACGGGGGCGGTGGCTGAGGCAGAGCCCCGGGCAACACTAGCCCCAACACAGCATCCGGCAGTGCCCAAAATTCCTCTCATGTTGGGGGTCTCTGGACGCCTCCCAGCCATCCACACGGCCTCCACAAGGGTCTCCTCGGTCCTCCGGGGGCCAGCAGCCTGCCTCCCTCCTGCCTGGGACATGCCCACCGCCCTGTGATCAGCAGTGCTCTGGGGGAGCCAGCAACAGGCCGCTGGCTGTGGCGAGTGGCTGGAGCCCACCTCTCCCCCTGCCTAGAGCCCAACGCAGGACACCCCACAACACAGCTCTCTGCCCAGTGCCAGGCATCAGGCAAGGAGCAGGGCCGGGAAGGAAACACCACTGGGACACAATACCGCCCGGCTACAGACCGATGGTGCCACAGCGCCTGCCCAGGGTTACTGCGTCTGCAGCTCACTGGATGGGCTCAGAGATGGGCGGGGAGCCATTCGAGCGTGCCGGAGCAGGGACTGCTCAGCGTGGCTGCATACAGACGGGCCAGCGAAGGTGGATTGCGGGCTCCCGTTTGCCTTCTCACAACACAAGAACGAGGGGACCCTGCAAGACTGAAAGGCAGCACATTGAAAACGGATCCCACAGCACCCAATTAACCTGTGGAACTCACTGGCACAGGCCCCGACTAGCCAGGTGCTTACGTGGTCCCTATCCCACGCTCAGCGGGAACGGACGGACAGGCTGGCAGGCCCGACGCAGGGCACTGGAGCCTGCCAGGAAGACGTGGGTCCCAAGCAGGGGCTGGGAGTTCCACCCGGCTGCACTAGCAGCAGCCACCCCTGGCCCCCCACGTGCCCCCAGCTCCACCAGCCTTGGGGGGGCAGAGCCCCAGGTGGCAGGTGCTTTGCCTCAGTGCCAGCCTGGCCCGGACTCAAGGCTCTGCCCACTCTCGGCAGGCGCCAGCGAGGAGAAAAGGAGGAATTCAGCTGTAACAGGCACTAATCCCCACGGCTGCTCTTCATCCAACACATTCCTCACGGGCTCTAATGTTCCACAGCTAAAGAGCCACCAGGAACCGGCCCAGGCAGGACGGGCCCCCAGCTCCCGGGACATAGCCTGGAAAAGCCCCTCCCGGATGGTCGCCCTCGAACACAGCAACCTGGGGAGGGAGGGAGGGACAGCCGGCCAACGGGTCCTGCCCCGTCCTCCCAGAGTCACAAAACCTGCCCCCAGACCTCAGATTTCACTCCCCGGTCCTGCCCCAGGAGAGCTGCGTTGATGAGCCGGCCACAGTGAGCTCACGCCCCCAAGCGGAGGGGCAGGACCCCTCAGTCCAATGCTGACCTGACGCTCCCCACTCCGAGGAGGCTACCAGCAGGCCGCAGCGTCAGCCCAGCCAGCAGGGATTAGCACTGGCACCCAGCCGCCCAGGCATGGGTCAGGCCCCGCCGGGCCAGGCGCTGGACACATACAGAGCCACACGCCAGTGCCCGGCCCGAGGGAGCAGCCGGAAGTCCTGAGCAGAGAGGGGACAGCCTGCCCTGACCCCCACACCCTGCCACGGGACCTGGGGCAGACAGGGCACAGCGCAGGGCTGCGAGGAGTCCCAGGAGACATGCAGCCCTTTCCCCTCCACTGAGACGCACTAACGCAGCACCCTGAGACCCACACCCTTCCTGACATATGGGCACCTGCCAGCCCCCCTGCTTCTTGCCCCACCCCACTTCCCTACTCCCTGTCCCAGTGCCTCACCCCACAGGCACTTTCCACTCCCTATGCCCTCAATACCACATGGGAGAGGCCTTTGGCTCAGTCCTGCTTCCACAGCTGAGCCCGGGGCAGAGCTGGGGGAAATCCCGACCCAGCCCAGCCCAGCCCTCACCAGCACAGCGTGGGGCAAAGGCTCTGCCTGGCACTGAACCAGGGGAGCAACCGGCCCCTGCCCCACCTCTCTCCTCCCCAGCGGGAAGGCACTTTGCAAAGCACATCTATGGAAATCAGCCCCGGCAGCGCTCACCACAACACAGCCAGAGCCCACGTGCAGTCAGAAGACCCCCCGCCCCAGGACCAGCAGCAGGAAGGACCCCGGCAGCACCAGGAAAGGTGCAATACAAGGCAGCTGTCGGGGGAGCCCCAGAGGCAGGGCTGGGATCTGACGGGGCCGCGCTCGTTCTGCCAGCAAGGGGGCGAGGAACCCCATTCCCCAAGCTCAGCTGGGACAGAGAGTCAACGAGACAGACGGCAGCTAGATCCAGAGCCTTCCTGCGGCCAGAGCACCGGGGAACTCATCCTTGGCAGAGCGGCCCTGGCATGCCTGGACTCCGGCTCAGTGCCGAACGCTGGGAGACGGCGCGGCAGGTCACCCCCACATCCACAGCCGGCTGCTCTGCTTACCCCAGCTAGCCGGGACTCCCTCCACGGGCAAAGTTCCGCTCTTCTTGTACCCGGCCGGGCTGGCTTCCTCCCGCTGTGCCCCGCACAGCTTGGCCCCTCTGCTCCCAAACTCAGGGGTCTCCTGAGCCCTGTCAGGCGATCGGAGGGCCCTGCCCATCCCAGCCCACACTGCCCCTCTGGCCTTTGGGTCTCTTGCTCTCTCTTGGGATGCCAGGCCCAGCAGGGCCCCTGCCTGCAAACCAACCCCTCCTGGCCAGTCGCAGCCAGGCCAGGGAGCTCTGTCTCCCCTCCCGTCTCCATGGTGAGAATAGAGGCGTCTCCAGCCACGGCAAGCCTGGCGCATTATCCCACCTGCTCAGCACCCCCTGCCGGCCCCTGGGAAGGGCCCCAGCAGCCTCCCCAGACTGTCCCGTGTCAGACAGGGATCTTCTAAACACCGCAACTCCAGCAGCACCATTCCAACATCCCTGCTCCTCCACAAAGCAACCGGCTCCTGGGGATAGAGCCTCCCCCGCTCCACAGCCAGCATGCCCAGGAGGGTGCGGGGGCCTGCAGAACAGCTGGCCTGAAGCACAGAGGGAGGCAGCGTAGGCTGGAGAGCACCTGGGCATGGAGCAGCCTTCCCAAGGTGCTGGCCAAGGTCCATGCCAGGCAGACGGCTAGCGGGTAAGTGGGGGCAGCTGGCACTGCCCTGTCTCTGGACCCACTAGCTACGAGGGGCTGGGCGGTTTGGCCCTTCGGCAGTGAGACAACCTCTGAGGGCCTGCGGGAGGGAGGCTGTGGGAGCCCTAGGGCAGGTGACAGAGGGTTTCTGATCACCCCCTTGCCAGGCCTCGTGCCCAGCCTGTCACCACCTCCCTGTCCACTCTCGGCTGGCCCCAGGGCCAGGGGAGGTACCACATCAGTCGGCAGGAGAAACCCGCCCAGTGAGCGACATAGTCGGGACCCTCCCCAGCCCCTCCACCCCCAGCACAGGCACCCCCGAGCCCAGCTCCGAGACCCCTGGACTCTGCGCTGCTGGTGGGCACCATCCCCCCGCCAGACAGCGGCTGAGCCCCAAAGGATGCCAGCCTGGAGGGGGTGCCCACGCTGCCCATGGGGGCTGCCCGCCCCAGCACATGCAGTTTGGCTCCAGATGGAGCATGGCAAGCCGGGAGCTGTAGTTCCCACGTGCCTGGCCACAGGGCCCAGCTGGACCACATCTGGCCCCAGGCTCCTGCTCTGACCAGAGTAACGGGCCTCAACCAGCCTCCCTCCCCCAGGGAGTCGGGCGATAGCTCCCTGCTACACGCCCCCTCTCCACCTCGCCCTATGACCCCCCTGGACACGGCGCACCCCTCTGCTGAGTAAGACTGGGGTCCTGGTGCGAGGGAGTCTAAGTTCTGGCTGCGCAGCCTGGCTCCGGTGCCCCGGCTCCGCTGGCACGCACAGAGCTCAGCAAATCGCACGGACAGCAGCCGCAGCACAGCTCACGGTGCCCTCCTCTTCCCCCACAACAGGAGAGGCACCGAGCCCCCCAGGACACGGGAGCGCCTGCACCCCACTCACCCCACAGCATAGCCTCCCGCGCAGGGATCCCAGGCACCCAGCCTCACAGGCTTCACTTCTCAGCAAGTTGCTTCTTGCTTAATGCAGAGGCTGCCGGGGCGTCTGCCCACCTCCGAGGAGCAGGCGACACAGCTGGGCAGCCGGGGGCCCCTCAGCCAGGAGTGGGAGGTGCCATCCCACCCCCTCCGGCCGTGTGTGGGCAGAGCTCAGCTCTGCCCTGCCAGGCCAGCCCAGTGCCAGAGCTGGACCTGGGTGCAAAGCGCAAGCTGCTCCGTCCTGTCCCAGAGAGCGCTGCCCAGCAGGCTCCGAGCCGGGACTCCTGCCTCACGCTGGAGGCTTTTATACTTGTGTGAAAGGAGAAAGCAGCCGCGGCAAGACCTTGTTTCAGCAAGTCTAACAGGCGCGTTTCCCAAACAAGGCTGCCAGTGCCAAGTCTCTGTAACTGTTCCTCCGCGCGCTGCAGCGAGCTCCCGCTGGGCACAGCCGGCCTGCGGCTGGGCAGGGAGCCTGGCTTGCAGCACAAAGGAGGCCAATGTCCCGCACTGGCTCCAGAGCCGGGGTGGGAGAGAGGAGGAAAAGGAGCAGCAGAGGAGTGAATGTAACCACTTCACTCGGGTCCGAGTGGGAGGCGCTCGGCTACCCCGGCCAGGAGGCCACACGAGTCAGGGCAATGGGGCGAGCTTGGGGAAGGGATGGACGTCTGGCCCGAGAGCACACGGCGCTGGCAGGCGGGAGGAGAGACCGGATCTGGCCCCACAGGGGAGCTGGGGATCCGGCCCGAGAGCACACAGCGCTGGCAGGCGGGAGGAGAGACCGGATCTGGCCCCACAGGGGGGCTGGGGATCCGGCCCGAGAGCACACGGCGCTGGCAGGCGGGAGGAGAGCCCGGATCTGGCCCTGCAGAGGGGCTGGAGGTCCGGCCCGAGAGCACACGGCGCTGACAGGCAGGAGGAGAGGCCAGATCTGGTCCCGCAGAGGGGCTGGGGGTCTGGCCCGAGAGCACACGGCGCTGGCAGGCGGGAGGAGAGGCCGGATCCAGCCCCACTGGGGGTCCGGCCCGAGAGCACACGGCGCTGGCAGGCAGGAGGAAAGGCCAGATCTGGAACCACAGTGGGGCTGGGGGACTGGCCCGAGAGCACCCAGCGCTGGCAGGCAGGAGGAGAGGCCGAATCTGGAACCACAGGGGGCTGGGGGGCTGGCCCGAGAGCACACGGCGCTGGCAGGCGGGTGGAGAGGCCTGATCTGGCCCCACAGGGGGGCTGGGGATCCCCCCCGAGAGCACACAGCGCTGGCAGGCCAGAGGAGAGGCCGGATCTGGTCCCACAGGGGGGCTAGGGATCCCCCCCGAGAGCACCCGGCCCTGGCAGGCCAGAGGAGAGGCCGGATCTGGCCCCGCAGGAATTCCACAGGAGCCGAGCGGAGAAGCTGGGGAATCTCACCAGTAGCAGATTGCTCCTCGGAGAATGTTCACTGGCCAAAAGAGCGCTGGAGCAGGACTCCAGACTGGGCCACCCTGCCTTCCATCTCCCCTGCCACAGGGCCCTTGCCAGAGCAGATCCCACTGCCCAGACACTCTGCCCCACGGGCAGTGGAGAAAAGACAGCCCCTCCCTCCTGGTGCTCTCAGCCAGCCGAAGGGAAAGGCAGCAGTGGAGCACATGCCATGCTGGGGAGGGGCCCCTGCTCGCCCGCCAGGAGAGCTGTGCAGGAACCCGCGTGATGCCACAGGAGTCCCCCCGCTGGCCTGGTCAGTAGCTGATACAAAATCCTGCAGCAGTGAGTGGCACAGGTAGCTGGAATCACAGGCAGGTCTGAGTCTCCAAGCTTGGGCTTTTTCAGTTCACTTCCCTGCACCGACAAAGCGCTGGGCCTTCCCGCCTGCCAAGGTAGCACCGCATCCGTTCAGCGCGTAGCTAAGCTCCCCTGGAGCAGCGCAGAGTCCCACGGCCCTGGCTGGTGAGGAGACTGCAGCCCGTCCGGGCACACAAGGACCAAGCCCCGGTTACACACGTGCCTGTCACCTGCCGGATGGACTCGGCCGCGTTGCCTGGCTAAGTGCCAAGCTGCCGGCCCCGGGAAACTCCGACGAGTACAGAGCATGCAGCTGAGCTGGTGAGCTGCCACCAGGAGCTTGTCGCACCCAGCCTCCACTCACTACACTTGTGGCCCCAGAACAGCAGGTCCCGGCCTCGATCCGTATCCTCCTGGTTATCTGAAAGGGTCCACAGCTCGGCTCTGTCCAGCGCACGGGCAGGGGCCAGTCCCGGCTTGGAGCGAACCCCACCGGACCCACAGAACAACCTAGAGCGCCCCGCCTTCCGCTCCCCATGCCGGGCGTACTCCTCCAAGCTGCCGTCTCTCCTACGCAGAGAGCACAGGGTATGAACAGCCTCCCCGCACACCCAGACTTACAGGAGGGGGGGGCCTGTGCCAGGAACCTGGAGGTCCTGGTGCACAGGCAGCCGCCCGCAAGCCCCCAGTGCGACCCTGTAGCCTTCCCGAGATTGCCTGCGAGAGCGTGACAGATTTAGCGTAACAACAAGTTCGGGGGGATGATCCCAGGCCGTAAGGAGCTCCCCGGGGAGCCAAGGTTTGATGGGGGCTCTTCCCTCGAGCAGACCTGGCCAGCTCCAGCGGCTGGACACAGCTGGCCAGAACCAGGGTGGAGAGAGGGCGAGCATTTCTAACGGGGAGGGAAGGGCTGCAGCCAAGCCTCCATTGCTGGCAATGTTTAAATCCCGCTTGGCTGGTTTTCTAAAAGCTCTGCTCTAATTCAGCCGGGAATTAACGCAGGGCAGCCTTGGGGCCGAGGTCAGACTACAGGATCACAGGCCCCAGAACCGCCAGTCCCCTCGGGGAGGGGGAGAGACAGGGACAAGCCACCCATGGCAGACACTGGGCACAGCGTTTGCTCAGATACTCCGGGGCGGAGAGCTGCGTACAGGTGTGAACAGCTCGGAGCGGAGAAAGCGAGGCAGCCTTCCAGCCTGAACCACCCGCTCAGGAACCTCACAAAATGCCTCCCCACGAAGGGCGCACAAGGAAGGCCCCGGGGGGGGAGGGGGGCTGCTGTATTTTCTGTATCCACCAGCCCAGAGCTCCTGGGCACAAGGCGCTCGCTGCCCCCGCCTGGCACTGCTGCACTGGTGCCGTTTGCTCTATGCCCAGAGGACTTTGCCACCCCGAGGCTGGAAGCCCCCGAGGAGCTGAGCGCTGAGCACTGGGCCCCGGAGAGCCGGCACGAGCAGTAGCACCGCTCCGCTCCTCTCCTCGCGGCGGGAAGGGCTGCCCGGCCCAGCGCTGGGGGCCCCTCCTCCCCTCTTATCCAGTCTCCTGGTCACTCGCCCAAACGCCAGGGACTCCAGAGCTCACAAGCCCCATCCCATGCTCAGTCAGCCCCCCTGACACGGCCCCTACGCCCCCTGGCCAGCTCCCACCCATCTCCCAGGAGCTCTGGGATCCAGGGACCAGAACCAAGTGCAGCGTCTCCGGGAGTTTCTCCAGAGCCTCCCAGAGGGGCTGTTCCCTCCCAGCAGAGTCTCTGTGTGCACGGGGCTCCAGCCACTCCCGCTCGCTAAGGCAGCCAGCGGGCAGGCAGGGACTCCCCACTCCTACTCATGCCTTCACCTTCCCCTGGGAATCGTCACCACAAGACTCGCTTCCTCCCCACCCAAACTGTCCGGCCGAGGGGCCTCCTGGCGAACCCAGCAAGAGCCTGCAGGCCCCCGAAGTGGAGGAGAGTCCCCCTGCAGCCCATGCCAGCGGGAGGGGGTCCTTGCGGAGACCCCCAGGACGCCCCACCCCTTCAGGTAGCTGCAGCAAAGGCACAGGCAGCTGCTCCCTGCGTCTGGGGGGCTCTAGCCGCTACCCCTCATGGCTAGAGGGTCCCCAGCCCAGCAGGGAAGGACTCGGAAGGTTATTCACGCACCCAGCAGGCCTGGGAGGGCAGAAGGCAGGGCGGAGCAGCCTAGCTGGGACCCTCCTCTACAGAACAAGGCAGCTCAGCTGGGAATGGCGATAGTGCTAGGCAGGGCCCCGACAGGTGGGACTCACCAGCCCCACAGCGCACTGTCTGCACCGCAGCGCAGGCACACACGGGCCAGCGCCCATCTGCCTAGCTCAGGGCCAAGAGCAGCGACAGCCGCAGACCCAAGGACAGGCCGGGCAGAGCCTGGGCTGCAGTTCCACTCCCCGGGGGACCTGAGCTAAGCTGGGTGGGCTCCGTCTGCACCCTCCCCCACTGGACTGCAGCCTGGACAGAGCAGAGACGGGCGCCCCTCCGACCGCTGGGAGCCGAGCGAGCCATCCAAGCATCCTGACGCAGGGGGTTTGCCACCCCGCTTCCCCGTGGCACCTGCCCGGGCAGAACCCGCGACAGAAGGAAATGGACTGCGGTGCCACCCCGAGGGCCCTCCGGCAGGGAGGAGACTGACAAGGGCCAGCCAGGGAGGATCATTAGGGCAATGAAATCCCTCTGCCTTTGGCAGCCTGCTTGAAGCACTCCAGTGACCCCGAAAAGCCTGAAAGGGGGCTGGGCGCCCGGCGGGGCTAATTGCTCTAACAGGCAGGGACGCACTGAGCGTGCTCAGCACAGACCCCCGCAGCAGCCGAGGGAGGCTCAGACAGGCTGTACCGTGGGGGCACCAAGGCCAGGTCCTTCCCCCTCCCAGCCCGGCCTTCCTGGCTGCCACACAAAGCGACCCAGCGCCACGGGAGCCGTCCTAATGAGAGCCCGAACTGCGGGAGGAGCAAATCCCAGCCTGGAGCAGCCCCAGCCCCACACAGCCAACGCCTGTCCCCAGCAGCCTACAGCACTCACCCCCACGGAGCTACGGGAGCCCTTGCCCCTACGCCCTCCCAGCACTGCCGGCGCCCCAGCCCCACTGCTACCCCCATCCCCCTGCCACGCCCCACACACTGCCAGCGTTTCAGGAGCCCTCGCCCCTTCGCCCTCCCAGCACTGCCGGCGCCCCAGCCCCACTGCTACCCCCATCCCCCTGCCACCCCCCACACACTGCCAGCGCTTCGGGAGCCCTCACCCCCACGCCCTCCCAGCACTGCCGGCCCCACTGCTACCCCCATCCCCCTGCCACGCCCCACACACTGCCAGCGCTTCGGGAGCCCTCACCCCTTCGCCCTCCCAGCACTGCCGGCCCCACTGCTACCCCCATCCCCCTGCCACCCCCCACACACTGCCAGCGCTTCGGGAGCCCTCACCCCTACGCCCTCCCAGCACTGCCGGCCCCACTGCTACCCCCATCCCCCTGCCACCCCCCACACACTGCCAGCGCTTCGGGAGCCCTCACCCCTACGCCCTCCCAGCACTGCCGGCCCCACTGCCACCCCCCACACACTGCCAGCGCTTCGGGAGCCCTCGCCCCTTCGCCCTCCCAGCACTGCCGGCGCCCCAGCCCCACTGCTACCCCCATCCCCCTGCCACGCCCCACACACTGCCGCGTTTCAGGAGCCCTCGCCCCTACGCCCTCCCAGCACTGCCGGCGCCCCAGCCCCACTGCTACCCCCATCACCCTGCCACCCCCCACACACTGCCAGCGTTTCAGGAGCCCTCACCCCCACGCCCTCCCAGCACTGCCGGCCCCACTGCTACCCCCATCACCCTGCCACGCCCCACACACTGCCAGCGCTTCGGGAGCCCTCACCCCTACGCCCTCCCAGCACTGCCGGCGCCCCAGGACCCTGGCCCGGGTGCTACCTCCATCCCCCCACACACACTGCTGGCACCACCCCTGCCCATCAGCGCCGCCAATACCCCCGCCACACGGCCAGCGCCTCAGCCCAGCAAGCAGGGCTGCAGAGAACACGCTCATCTTCTTCCACCCAGCGGTGACACCCTGGGCCCCGCAGACAGACGCAGCGGCAGGACACCAGCTCTGGGCCGGCGGCACAGGCAGCAGAGGGAGAGGAATCAACAAGGGAGAGGAATCGGGCTGGACAAGTGCCCCGTACATCACTCAACCACTCCCAGCATTACGCAGCCACGCGGCGCCACCCTCACCCAGTGCAGAACACAGCACAGAGCTGGGGAGAAGAGCCCAGGGCTGGAAGAGCAGGGCACTGCGAGTCAGGAGTGAGGAGCACTGCAGTTGGATGGAGGAGGCCTAGGCTGGAAGAGCAGGAGGCTGGAAGGGTGGGAGTGGGACACTGACAGAGCTGAGGAGATACCTGGCTCGGAGGTACACCTTGCAGCCCCGAACCATCCCCTCCCCGTCCATGGCTGTCAGCCTGCCATGGGAGGTCTCTGAAGCAGAGAACAGCTGCAGTACCCAGGAGGGTCTACCCAACATCATCGTCCTATGTCAAGCCACATGTCTGGGGTTTCCCGCGCACTCCCTGAGCCCCAGCAAGGGAGCCACCTCCACCTGGGCGCGGCGTCTGGACAGACTCACCTGCACAGTGACTTCCAGCTCCGCTGGAGCTCAGGACAGGCAGCGCAGAGAAGGGACTGATCTGCCCAGCACCATTCCACCAGTCACTGAAATACAGAAAGGACAGTAAGGGGTTAACAGCAGTGCTCCTTGCCCCGGGGGATACCCGTCCCCACTTCACTGCCTCCCCCAGTCCCCCTTCTCCCCAGGGGGCACCAATCTCAAGCACAGGAACGCCGACCGGAATAAAGTGGCTCCGGTCACAATTGTATGGTACCATCACTCCCCAAAGCATGCTGGGAGAAGACTTGCAGACCCAGGGTGGATCAGGGCATTAGACACAGATTCGATATCCTCACGGGGACACTGACTCCAATCTAGCCAGGGCATGGGGAACAGCTGGCTCAGGGGGCAGGGAATGGGGACACGGGGCTTTCCCCTCTAGGGGACACTGGCTCTAGTCCTGCTCAAGGCAGCTTGTCCTTACACAGAGAATGTCATGTCTAAAGCACCAGTCCCAGGTTGATCCATTCCCAGCTTCCAGGCTTGATTGCTGAGGCTGATTATAGAAGTTCTCTGAAAGCCACTTGTTAGGGCTGCGACTGAAATAGGCTTCAAATCCCTGCTCCAGACGCCCCTTGACCCAAACGACCATCACTCACACTGGAAGGCCAGAAAGGACCCGTTTGCCCAGAGAACCTCAGCACGGCTGGTAAGGGAACGGCCACCCCCCGGCTTCCAGCATCCAACACAACACTGCTGTGCATGCTGGAGTGGGCCTGGCAGAGAATCGCCCAGGTATGAGGGGCTGGCGAAGGGCGCAAGGCAGGCTGATGTTCCTGGGGCAGCAGAGTTCAGGCTGTGCTGGTGGAAAGGGGGAGCCTCTGGCTAGGCCACGGGTAGATCCGCATTCATCTCCTTGCACTTGCAGGTACGAGTCAGGCACGCGTGTGTGCCGCAAACCGAACTGCTTCACACCTGCACTCCCGCACGTGCATTACACCTAGAGAGGCAGCTGGACAGCCTCAAAAAGCTCCCACTGGCGCAGAACACAGCAGCCTGTCTGCTCAGCAGCGTAGGGCTGGCTCCAATAACACTGCTCCACTCTGCGTCTTTTCCCCACTGAACAGAGACTAATTCAAAGTCTCCGCCCTGATTTGCAAAGGCCTCATGGGGCTGGCCCTAGCTCCAAGAGCCCTTGTGACAAAGTGGGAATTTTTTGTAATTTTTTCATGAAACCTGTGCGTGCCTCGGTTTCTCCTACACTTTGCATGGCTGCGGGGATGGGGGGGTGGGGGAGGATTACCACCTGGATGGAATGAAGAGTCATTAAGGAACTGGTTGAAACCACCCCAGATCACCAAGGGGTCAGCAAGACAATGGAGCTGCAGTTACTCAAGCTGAGTCGAGATCCCAGCTGAAGAACAAAGGCCTGAGGTGTGTGTTGGCTTGTGAAGGAAGCTCTCTCAGCTGGGAACTGACTAAAGACAGAGCCTGAAAATGGGGTTCCCTGCAGCCTGGCTGGTGCGAGGGGCTAACCAGCGTGGACTCGGCTTTACCCTTCAGGTCTCTGTGCTGACCTAAGGATGGCCGATGCCAGGCGACTCATAAACCCGGCTGCTTTGAGTGTCACTGTAAATGTGCGGAGGTGCAGCGGGTCCCTGCAGAGGGGGTGAGTCTCTGCCAGGAGTCTGGCTCAGTTGCTCTTGCTGGGCAGAGCTCACGGGGTGCAGCGGGGGGCTGGTGCCCCAGAGGTTCAGTTTCAGCAGGCAGTGAGGCTTGCCCTGGAGGCTGAGGGAGACCCCTGGGGCTCCGGCACACTGAATGGGTTCTTCCATCAGACTGTTGCGAAACGGGAGGTGTTGCCCCGATCCTGTGGGTATGACACTCCTCCCCTCCACAACCCCAAGCTCACACCACAGCTCAGTTCTGACAGAACAATTCAACTGTTGCCCAACTGGAGAAGACTCACAAGTGCAGGAGACAACTTGCTGGGAACTGGCCCTAGCCTCGGGAACTCTCTGCCACAAGGGAAGAGAGACCCGCAGCCACACCCCGTGGCTTTGACTCAGCTTCCTCTCGAGTCACGTTAAAGGCAAATAAACCTGGTACCCGCTGAAGCCATCTCTCTCTGATGGGCAAGGCAGGCCAAGGGGTTGTTGCAGTTCTATTTTTAACTCCTAGGGCGGTGCTCAGACAGTGAGGGGACGATACAATGCAGAGTGGAGCAGCGGGAGACAGTGCTGTGTTCGCAGCAGCATGGAATGGCTGGAGAGAAGATGACAGTGATCAGGCAAGAGACACTCCGGGCACAGACACAGGGAAAGGGAGACAAAGCTGACTCCAAGTTTATGGGCCGGGGAGACAGAAGCGGTCATGGAGATGCCAGGTGGGGGAAAGGAGGAATTGGGTTCTGGAAAGGGGCGGCTGGACACCTCAGGGAAGAGTGGCAGAGGCCTGGCCCAGAGAGATTTGAGAAGCCCCAGTGTACAATGGGGCAGATGAGGCCTCCAAGAGGACAAACCTGAGCGACACTAACAGGCCTGGGGGAGCGGGGCGGCCCAGCCAGGGACAGGAGAGCCAGTGAGCAGACGCATGGAAACAAGCGGGCAGGAAGAGGAGGAAGCCGAGACTTACAGCATGGAGGAGGGGGCCAAGGAGAGCCGAAGCCGGCTTGGAGGGGAGCAGGCAGGGAGCTGGAGGAGACGCAGCCCAGGCCCAGAGAGTGGGAGGAAGCCGGGCTAGGAGGGCGCAGAGCGGCAGCGGTCAGGGGTCAGGGGCTGACTGGGCACGTGGGAACAGGGGGAGGGGGAGGAGGAAACGAGTTCTTGGGAGTTAGTGACAAGTTTGTTTCCTTTACAGCTGGCAGGGCCGGGGGAAGTGGGGGGGTTAGCGGCGAGCAGGGGCTGGAGGCAAGAGAGCGCCTGAGGAAGGAGAAGCTGCCTAGGCTGGGGATGGAGAGGATGCCGGGGCAGTCACAGGATGCTCCCCAGCGGCTGCGCAGGAGCCCAGGCCAGGCAAAGCAGGGTCCAGGTTTGGGGGGTGATCTCCCCTCTGTGCCCTGAGTCAGGGCCCTTGCCTGGGGAACTCCCCACCACCAGGAGCTCTCCCCCTCCAGGGTGCTCGGCTAGACTCACCTCCTCCCACGAGGGCTGCAGGGTGGCCCTGGCCCGGGGGCGCGCCAGGAGTAAATCACCGATGGGTCCTTCTTGGACAGAGGCTGCAGGGAGAGGGGGAGGGAGGGAGAGTTTGTTCCTCTTCCTGGAGGGAATGAACATGCTTCTAAAGTTACGCAAGAGCCTCATCCCATGGGGAGCCGCCTCCCAGCCGGGCACCAGCGAATAGCACCTGCCCACCACCAGCCCTCAGCACAGCCCAGGGGAACCCACCCCCTGGTGCCAAGCCCAGGGCTTTTCACTCCGGCGGGGCTCAGAGTCACTAACCCTGTTACTCCAAGAGGGAAACGGGCACCTGCACAGGACAGACGCTGGCCTGAGGGCACGCCACCTCCAGCAGGCCTGGGGAAAGCAAGGCAAGGGACCTGGCAGGGATTCCCTGGCAATTCTCCTTCACGTCTCTTCCTTCCTAACACCTGGCCCCCGCACCCCCGCCAGCTCTGCAGCCTGACACCCCCGGCCTCCGCTGGGGTCTGCGCCCCCCTGGCCTGCGGGGCGGCATTTCCAGCAGCCGCTGCTCATGGCAAAGCGACGCCCCCCTCTGGGAGCTGCCACCACACACAGAATTAGCACTGTGTGAACCGGGCAGCTCCCGGCCAGCCCGGGGCATGGGACACTGCTCTGCCCCACGTCCTCCCAATCTCCCCACCCCACTGAACACCCCTGCCCCCACCATTCCCTCAGTATCCCCCCTCGACTCCCCACAGCCCCCTTCGTCACGCTCGCCCTTTCAGACTTCTGTCCCCCCACCTGGCCCACACACGCTCAGCCACACACACACCCCACCCCAGCTTCCCGGCCATTCCCCCTGCTCAGCCAGCCCATACCTCCTACCCCATCCATTTCCTCCGCCCCATAACCCCCCACCCCATCCATCCCCTCTGCCCCCCAGCCATTCCCCCTGCTCAGCCAGCCCATACCTCCTACCCCATCCATTTCCTCCGCCCCATAACCCCCCACCCCATCCATCCCCTCTGCCCCATAACCCCCCACCCCATCCATCCCCTCTGCCCCCCAGCCATTCCCCCCGCTCAGCCAGCCCATGTTCCCCCACCCATTCCCTCCGCCCCATAACCCCCCACCCCATCCATCCCCTCTGCCCCCCAGCCATTCCCCCGCTCAGCCAGCCCATACCTCCTACCCCATCCATTCCCTCCGCCCCCCAGGAACCCCCCCCGCTCGCTCCCTGCCCCCCAGCTCATGCCCCTGCCCCATCCTGCCCGTGCCCCCCAGCCATCCCCCCCGCTCAGCCAGCCCGCGCCCCCCCGGGGTCCACTCCCTCAGTCATTCCCGCCCCCCCGGGGGGCTGCGGGCTCCTTGCGCGAGCATCGGGGCCGCGCCTCCCGCGCGTGCCCGCGCCCCTTCCCGCCCGTTGAGCTCGCTCCAGCGCCAACCTGCCTGAGGCGGCTCCTCCTCCACGCGCCTGGGGATGCGCGGGCCGGCGCGCGTCCGAGCCAGGGGGCGGGGCCAGCGGAGGAGCGAGGGGCGCGCTCCCGAGCGTCCCAAGCGCCGAAACTTTCCACGTGTCAGGAGTATGCGCGTGCCCGACCGCCCAAAGAGACCCCGGCCCCGAGACCCCCAACCCGCGCCCCACAGAGCCCCACCACCAGCCCCCCGCCCCAAGACCCCCAGATCCCAGCCCCCTGCACCGAGACCCCCAACCCGCCCCACACAGAGCCCCACCACCAGCCCCCCGCCCCAAGACCCCCAGATCCCAGCCCCCTGCACCGAGACCCCCAACCCGCCCCACACAGAGCCCCACCACCAGCCCCCCGCCCCAAGACCCCCAGATCCCAGCCCCCTGCACCGAGACCCCCAACCCGCCCCACACAGAGCCCCACCACCAGCCCCCCGCCCCAAGACCCCCAGATCCCAGCCCCCTGCACCGAGACCCCCAACCCGCCCCACACAGAGCCCCACCACCAGCCCCCCGCCCCAAGACCCCCAGATCCCAGCCCCCTGCACCGAGACCCCCACCCCACACAGAGCCCCACCACCAGCCCCCCGCCCCAAGACCCCCAGATCTCAGCCCCTAAAAACCCCCACAGAGCCCCACCACCAGCCCCCCACATCAAGACCCCCAGATCCCAGCCCCCTGCACCGAGACCCCCACCCCACACAGAGCCCCACCACCAGCCCCCCGCCCCAAGACCCCCAGATCTCAGCCCCCGACATCCCCCACCACCAGCCCCCCGCCCCAAGACCCCCAGATCTCAGCCCCTAAACCCCCCCACAAAGCCCCACCACCAGCCCCCCGCCCCAAGACCCCCAGATCCCAGCCCCCTGCACCGAGACCCCCAACCCACGCCACACACTGGGACCCAACACCAGCCCCCCGCCTCCAGTCCCAACCCTTAGCCCCCTAGATTCCAGCCCTCGACCCCCCAAACTGCCCCACACAGAGCCCCACCACCAGCCCCCCGCCCCATGTCCCCCAACCCACCCACTGGGACCCACCAGCAGCCTCCAGTTCCAGCCCTGAGCCCCCACCAGATCCCATCCCCTGCACCAAGACCCCCCAAAGCAACCCCCTACATTAAACCCCCCACAAGCCTCCTGCACCAAGACCCTCACCCCACACACTGAGACTCACCCCCCCAAGTCCCCTCCAGATCCCAGACCCCTCCCAATCCCAGCCCCCCACACCGCAACCCCTTCAAGTCCCCTGCTCTGACCCCCCCAAATACCAGCTCCCTCCAATCGCAGCCCCCCCACCAAGATCCTCCCAAACCCCAACCCATCCCCTGCACTGAGACCCCCCGAAGCAACCCCTACATCAAACCCCCCACCAGCCCTCTGCACCAAAACCTCCCATCCACCCCACCCATTGAGACCCCCACCAACCCCTTGTGTCAATACCTCCAAAACCTCCCAAATCATAGACACCCCCCACTGAGACCCCCAAATCCCAGAGCCCCCCACACTGCAATTCTATCCACACCCTCAATCCAAGACCCCCACACCAAGGCCCCCAAATCCAAGACCCCCACCAACCCCCTATGCAAACACCCCCAACACCTCCCAAATACCAGACCCCCTGCATCGAGACCCTCAGCAAGCTCTAAATCCCAGACACCCCCACCCACCGCCACACTGAGACCCCCAAATCCCAGCCCCCTACAATGAAGCACATAAACACCCCCCATCCCTGACCCCCCAGCACCCTCTACTGAGACCCCCCCCACCAGCCCCAGAGATCCCTAACTCCCCTCCCGCACCAAGGTACCAAACCCCCAACAGCCCCCTCCAAGAATCTGCACCGAGCCCCACAGGGGCAGGTTCAGAGGCCTCGGGTGCCCAGAGCCCCACCCCCACCCTTCCCCATACACCCGCACACGGTGCCCACGTACCTGAGCCACACCTGCTTGTGCTGAACCCGTGCTGCCCCCTGCTGAGCAACAGGCAGCGGTGCAGGGGTGCTGCAGCCAGAGCGGGAGCGGCCGAGTGGGTCTGGACAGCCAGGCATTACCATGGCCCTGCCCGTGCCCAGCTCCAGGGGAAACTGAGGCCTGGGTGTGGAGAGCCAGCTGCTCCTATTACTGAGCGCTGCCAGGCTGTGGCTCCACACAGGCACTCCCTCTCCCAAGCCAGGGTGTCTCTCTCTTTACCTGTGGCACGGAACAGCCCCACTGAGACACAGGCCTAGCCTGCGGCCAGCCCCACTGAGCCAAACACGGAACAGCCCCACTGAGACACAGGCCCAGCCTGCGGCCAGCCCCACTGAGCCAAACACAGGACAGCCCCACTGAGACACAGGCCCAGCCTGCGGCCAGCCCCACTGAGCCAAACACGGGACAGCCCCACTGAGACACAGGCCCAGCCTGCGGCCAGCCCCACTGAGCCAAACACGGGACAGCCCCAGTGAGAGACAGGCCCAGCCTGCGGCCAGCCCCACTGAGCCAAACATGGGACAGCCCCAGTGAGAGACAGGCCCAGCCTGCGGCCAGCCCCACTGAGCCAAACACGGGACAGCTGCACTGAGAGGCTCTACCCAGACTATGGCCAGCCCCACTGAGAGATAGGCCCTGCCCTGCCTGCAGTCAGCCCCACTGAGCCAAACACAGGACAGACCCAGAGAGAGACAGGTCCTGCCCTGCCTGCGACCAGCCCCACTGAGCCAAACACGGGCAGCCCCACTGAGAGACAGGCCCAGCCTGCGGCCAGCCCCACTGAGCCAAACACGGGCAGCCCCAGTGAGAGACAGGCCCAGCCTGCGGCCAGCCCCACTGAGCCAAACACGGAACAGCCCCACTGAGACACAGGCCCAGCCTGCGGCCAGCCCCACTGAGCCAAACACGGGACAGCCCCAGTGAGAGACAGGTCCAGCCTGAGGCCAGCCCCACTGAGCCAAACACGGGACAGCCCCAGTGAGAGACAGGCCCAGCCTGAGGCCAGCCCCACTGAGCCAAACACGGGAGAGCCCCAGTGAGAGACAGGCCCAGCCTGCAGTCAGCCCCACTGAGCCAAACACAGGACAGACCCAGAGAGAGACAGGTCCTGCCCTGCCTGCGGCCAGCCCCACTGAGCCAAACACAGGACAGACCCAGAGAGACACAGGCCCAGCCTGCAGCCAGCCCCACTGAGCCAAACACGGGAGAGCCCCAGTGAGAGACAGGCCCAGCCTGCAGTCAGCCCCACTGAGCCAAACACAGGACAGACCCAGAGAGAGACAGGTCCTGCCCTGCCTGCGGCCAGCCCCACTGAGCCAAACACAGGACAGACCCAGAGAGACACAGGCCCAGCCTGCAGCCAGCCCCACTGAGCCAAACACGGGCAGCCCCAGTGAGAGACAGGCCCAGCCTGCGGCCAGCCCCACTGAGCCAAACACGGGACAGCCCCAGTGAGAGACAGGCCCAGCCTGCGGCCAGCCCCACTGAGCCAAACATGGGCAGCCCCATTGAGAGACAGGCCCACTGAGCCAAACATGGGACAGTCCCAGTGAGAGACAGGCCCAGCCTGCGGCCAGCCCCACTGAGCCAAACACGGGACAGCCGCACTGAGAGGCTCTACCCAGACCATGGCCAGCCCCACTGAGAGATAGGCCCTGCCCTGCCTGCAGTCAGCCCCACTGAGAGACAAGCCCTGCCTGGACTGCGGCCAGACCCACTGGTGCATTGCTCAGCACGGGAAACAGAAATACCATCTCTACCAGCCAGCATGTTTTCGAGGAAGTTGGGCTTTGGCAAACAAACCTGACTTGTTTGGGGATTTTTTTACAGGGTTGCAGGTCTGGCTGATAAGGTGTGTTGGTATTGTGTGCCTGGCTGTCTCCAAGGCATTTTACGGAGTGCATGGCATTTTGATGAAAGAGCTTGCACTATGTGGAATTATCAGGGCACATGATTAGATTAAAACCAGGGTCACGGGCAGAGCTCAGAATGTGCTTGGTCACGGGGAGAGATCAACTGCTGGGGCAGTTTCTAGTTGACATTATTAAATCCTGCAGATGAGAAAGGTTGGCAGAGTGCTATGCATTGAGGAGGACAGGTCACTGTCAGTGTGATCGGAATCGCCTGGTTAAATGGTCCCCATCCAACACAAAGCACTATAGGAGCCGAGCTCAGGGGTCACCCCTACAGGAGGGGAGAGTGCCGCCGACTCGGAGCAGGACTCAAGATCACTGCAGACAGGAGCTCTGGTGCCAGGCTGTGAAGGGCTAACGCGACCCGTGGCTGCGTGAAAGGGGGATACGGGAAAAATAGGGAGCGATCCTGGCCAGGCGGCTAGTCGAATAGTGCGGGGGCCGTTCTGGTGTCCACACTTTGGGGAGGAGGTGGAACTACGCCGGGGGGCCCCAGGATGACCCGTGGCTGCATGAAAGGGGGATATGGGAAGAAATAGGGAGCGATCCTGGCCAGGCGGCTAGTCGAATAGTGCGGGGGCCGTCCTGGTGTCCACACTTCGGGGAGGAGGTGGAACTACGCCGGGGGGCCCCAGGATGACCCGTGGCTGCGTGAAAGGGGGATACGGGAAGAAATAGGGAGCGATCCTGGCCAGGCGGCTAGTCGAATAGTGCGGGGGCCGTCCTGGTGTCCACACTTCGGGGAGGAGGTGGAACTACGCCGGGGGGCCCCAGGATGACCCGTGGCTGGAGAACAGGCCTCGTCCTGCGAGGCCGGCGGCTCGAGGCTGGGGTGAGGGGTCAGTGCCCAGGCCCCGACACGCGGGCGAGAGCTGTGGGGGGCTCTGGGCGCGCCGGGACTGCGGCGGGGGGAAGGGACCGGAGCGCGCGAGCAGCGAGCCCAGGGCAGCCCGGGCTACCCGCGGGAGGGGCCGTGCTCAGCGCCCGCGCGGGGCGCTATTGTCCCGCTGGAGCCCAGGCGCCCTCGGGGAGGCGCTGCCGGTGCCGGGCTCCGGGCGCCCCGCGCCAGGGACCGACCCGCCCGCCGGCCGAGCGGTGTCCCCGGGCCCGGCGCTCGCGCTTTTCCACGCCGGCTCCGGCACCGCGGAGGGGGCGGGGCCATCCGGGGGACGGGGCGGGGCGGGCCAGAGACAGGTGAACTAACACCCGGCCCGGCTGGAAGCGCGGGGGCTGCCGGGAGCGGTGCGAGGGGGCGTGGCCACGCGGGGGCTGACGGGAGCGGTGCGAGGGGGCGTGGCCACGCGGGGCTGCCGGGAGCGGTGCGAGGGGGCGTGGCCACGCGGGGACTGCCGGGAGCGGTGCGAGGGGGCGTGGCCACGCGGGGGCTACCGGGAGCGGTGCGAGGGGGCGTGGCCACGCGGGGGCTGCCGGTAGCGGTGCGAGGGGGCGTGGCCACGCGGGGGCTGCCGGGAGCGGTGTGAGGGGGCGTGGCCACGCGGGGGCTGCCGGGAGCGGTGTGAGGGGGCGTGGCCACGCGGGGGCTGCCGGGAGCGGTGCGAGGGGGCGTGGCCACGCGGGGGCTACCGGGAGCGGTGCGAGGGGGCGTGGCCACGCGGGGGCTGCCGGGAGCGGTGCGAGGGGGCGTGGCCACGCGGGGGCTGCCGGGAGCTGTGCGAGGGGGCGTGGCCACGCGGGGGCTGCCGGGAGCGGTGCGAGGGGGCGTGGGGGCTGCCGGGAGCGGTACGAGGGGGCGTGGCCACGCGGAGGCTGCCGGGAGCGGTGCGAGGGGGCGTGGCCACGCGGGGGCTGCCGGGAGCGGTACGAGGGGGCGTGGCCACGCGGGGGCTGCCGGGAGCGGTACGAGGGGGCGTGGCCACGCGGAGGCTGCCGGGAGCGGTGCGAGGGGGCGTGGCCACGCGGGGGCTGCCTGGAGCGGTGCGAGGGGGCGTGGCCACGCGGGGGCTGCCGGGAGCGGTGCGAGGGGGCGTGGCCACGCGGGGGCTGCCGGGAGCGGTGCGAGGGGGCGTGGCCACGCGGGGGCTGCCGGGAGCGGTGCGAGGGGGCGTGGCCACGCGGGGGCTGCCGGGAGCGGTGCGAGGGGGCGTGGCCACGCGGGGGCTGCCGGGAGCTGTAGTCCGGGCGGGCCCGGTGCGGAGCGATGCAGAAATACGAGAAGCTGGAGAAAATCGGGGAAGGTACCGGGCGGGGGCTCGGCCCGCGCGTAGTCCCCGCCCCGGGGCCAGGCCTCGCTCGGCTCAGAGCCGGGCTCGGGCTGTGGTGGGGGCAGTGATGCAGTGGGGACGGGCTGGGGTTGGGGTTGGGGTGGGGGCAGTGGGGCCGGGCTGGGGTTGCGGTGGGGGCAGTGATGCAGTGGGGCCGGGCTGGGGTTGCGGTGGGGGCAGTGGTTCAGTGGGGCCGGGCTGGGGTTGCGGTGGGGCAGTGATGCAGTGGGGCCGGGCTGGGGTTGCGGTGGGGGCAGTGATGCAGTGGGGGCCGGGCTGGGGGGGCAGTGGGGCAGTGGGGCCGGGCTGGGGTTGCGGTGGGGGCAGTGGGGCCGGGCTGGGGTTGCGGTGGGGGCAGTGATGCAGTGGGGCCGGGCTGGGGTTGCGGTGGGGCAGTGATGCAGTGGGGACGGGCTGGGGTTGCGGTGGGGGCAGTGATGCAGTGGGGACGGGCTGGGGTTGCGGTGGGGGCAGTGATGCAGTGGGGACGGGCTGGGGTTGCGGTGGGGGCAGTGATGCAGTGGGGCCGGGCTGGGGGGGCAGTGGGGCAGTGGGGCCGGGCTGGGGTTGCGGTGGGGGCAGTGATGCAGTGGGGACGGGCTGGGGTTGCGGTGGGGCAGTGATGCAGTGGGGACGGGCTGGGGTTGCGGTGGGGGCAGTGGTGCAGTGGGGACGGGCTGGGGTTGCGGTGGGGGCAGTGATGCAGTGGGGACGGGCTGGGGTTGCGGTGGGGGCAGTGATGCAGTGGGGACGGGCTGGGGTTGCGGTGGGGGCAGTGATGCAGTGGGGACGGGCTGGGGTGGGGGCAGTGATGCAGTGGGGCCGGGCTGGGGTTGCGGTGGGGGCAGTGATGCAGTGGGGACGGGCTGGGGTTGCGGTGGGGCAGTGATGCAGTGGGGCCGGGCTGGGGTTGGGGTGGGGGCAGTGATGCGGTGGGGCCGGGCTGGGGTTGCGGTGGGGGCAGTGGTGCAGTGGGGCCGGGCTGGGGTTGCGGTGGGGGCAGTGATGCAGTGGGGCCGGGCTGGGGTTCCGGTGGGGGCAGTGGGGCCGGGCTGGGGTTGCGGTGGGGGCAGTGATGCAGTGGGCTGGGTTGTGTGGAGTCAGTGGTGCAGTGGGGCTGGGCTGGGGTTGCGGTGGGGGCAGTGATGCAGTGGGGCCGGGCTGGGGTTGCGGTGGGGGCAGTGATGCAGTGGGGCTGGGCTGGGTTGTGTGGAGTCAGTGATGTAGTGGGGCCGGGCTGGGGTTGCGGTGAGGGCAGTGATGCAGTGGGGATGGGCTGGGGTTGCGGTGGGGGCAGTGGTGCAGTGGGGCCGGACTGGGGTTGCAGTGGGGGCAGTGGTGCAGTGGGGCCGGACTGGGGTTGCGGTGGGGGCAGTGATGCGTTGGGCTGGGTTGTGTGGAGTCAGTGATGCAGTGGGGCTGGGCTGGGGTTGCGGTGGGGGTAGTGATGCAGTGGGGCTGGGCTGGGGTTGCGGTGGGTGCAGTGGGGCCGGGCTGGGGTTGCGGTGGGTGCAGTGGGGCCGGACTGGGGTTGCGGTGGGGGCAGTGGTGCAGTGGGGCCGGACTGGGGTTGTGGTGGGGGCAGTGATGCGTTGGGCTGGGTTGTGTGGAGTCAGTGATGCAGTGGGGCTGGGCTGGGGTTGCGGTGGGGGTAGTGATGCAGTGGGGCCGGGCTGGGGTTGCGGTGGGGGCAGTGGTGCAGTGGGGCCGGACTGGGGTTGCGGTGGGGGCAGTGGTTCAGTGGGGCCGGGCTGGGGTTGCGTTGGGGGCAGTGATGCGGTGGGGGCAGTGATGCGGTGGGGCCGGGCTGGGGTTGTGGTGGGGGCAGTGATGCGGTGGGGCCGGGCTGGGGTTGTGGTGGGGGCAGTGATGCAGTGGGGCCGGGCTGGGGTTGCGGTGGGGGTAGTGATGCAGTGGGGCCGGGCTGGGGTTGCGGTGGGGGCAGTGGTGCAGTGGGGCCGGACTGGGGTTGCGGTGGGGGCAGTGGTGCAGTGGGGCTGGACTGGGGTTGCGGTGGGGGCAGTGATGCGTTGGGCTGGGTTGTGTGGAGTCAGTGATGCAGTGGGGCCGGGCTGGGGTTGCGGTGGGGGCAGTGATGCAGTGGGGCCGGGCTGGGGTTGCGGTGGGGGCAGTGATGCAGTGGGGCCGGGCTGGGGTTGCGGTGGGGGCAGTGATGCAGTGGGGCCGGGCTGGGGTTGCGGTGGGGGCAGTGGTGCAGTGAGGCCGGGCTGGGGTTGCGGTGGGGGCAGTGATGCAGTGGGCTGGGTTGTGTGGAGTCAGTGGTGCAGTGGGGCTGGGCTGGGGTTGCGGTGGGGGCAGTGATGCAGTGGGGCTGGGCTGGGTTGTGTGGAGTCAGTGATGTAGTGGGGCCGGGCTGGGGTTGCGGTGAGGGCAGTGATGCAGTGGGGCCGGGCTGGGGTTGCGGTGGGGGCAGTGATGCAGTGGGGCCGGGCTGGGGTTGCGGTGGGGGCAGTGATGCAGTGGGGCCGGGCTGGGGTTGCGGTGGGGGCAGTGGTGCAGTGGGGCCGGACTGGGGTTGCAGTGGGGGCAGTGGTGCAGTGGGGCCGGACTGGGGTTGCGGTGGGGGCAGTGATGCGTTGGGCTGGGTTGTGTGGAGTCAGTGATGCAGTGGGGCCGGGCTGGGGTTGCGGTGGGGGTAGTGATGCAGTGGGGCCGGGCTGGGGTTGCGGTGGGGGCAGTGATGCAGTGGGGCTGGACTGGGGTTGCGGTGGGGGCAGTGGTGCAGTGGGGCCGGACTGGGGTTGCAGTGGGGGCAGTGGTGCAGTGGGGCCGGACTGGGGTTGCGGTGGGGGCAGTGATGCGTTGGGCTGGGTTGTGTGGAGTCAGTGATGCAGTGGGGCTGGGCTGGGGTTGCGGTGGGGGTAGTGATGCAGTGGGGCCCGCCTGGGGTTGCGGTGGGGGTAGTGATGCAGTGGGGCCCGCCTGGGGTTGCGGTGGGGGCAGTGGTGCAGTGGGGCCGGACTGGGGTTGCGGTGGGGGCAGTGGTGCAGTGGGGCCGGACTGGGGTTGCGGTGGGGGCAGTGATGCGTTGGGCTGGGTTGTGTGGAGTCAGTGATGCAGTGGGGCTGGGCTGGGGTTGCGATGGGGCAGTGATGCAGTGGGGCCAGGCTGGGGTTGCGGTGGGGGCAGTGGTGCAGTGGGGCTGGACTGGGGTTGCGGTGGGGGCAGTGGTTCAGTGGGGCCGGGCTGGGGTTGCGGTGGGGGCAGTGATGCAGTGGGGCCGGGCTGGGGTTGCGGTGGGGGCAGTGATGCAGTGGGGCCGGGCTGGGGTTGCGGTGGGGGCAGTGGGGCCGGGCTGGGGTTGCGGTGGGGGCAGTGATGCAGTGGGGCCGGGCTGGGGTTGCGGTGGGGGCAGTGATGCGGTGGGGCCGGGCTGGGGTTGTGGTGGGGGCAGTGATGCAGTGGGGCCGGGCTGGGGTTGCGGTGGGGGCAGTGATGCGGTGGGGCCGGGCTGGGGTTGTGGTGGGGGCAGTGATGCGGTGGGGCCGGGCTGGGGATGCGGTGGGGCCGGGCTGGGGATGCGGTGGGGCCGGGCTGGGGTTGCGGTGGGGGCAGTGATGCGGTGGGGCCGGGCTGGGGTTGCGGTGGGGGCAGTGATGCGGTGGGGCCGGGCTGGGGTTGTGGTGGGGGCAGTGATGCGGTGGGGCCGGGCTGGGGTTGCGGTGGGGGCAGTGATGCGGTGGGGCCGGGCTGGGGTTGCGGTGGGGGCAGTGATGCGGTGGGGCCGGGCTGGGGTTGCGGTGGGGGCAGTGATGCAGTGGGGCCGGGCTGGGGTTGCGGTGGGGGCAGTGATGCGGTGGGGCCGGGCTGGGGTTGGGGTGGGGGCAGTGATGCGGTGGGGCCGGGCTGGGGTTGCGGTGGGGGCAGTGATGCGGTGGGGCCGGGCTGGGGTTGCGGTGGGGGCAGTGATGCGGTGGGGCCGGGCTGGGGTTGGGGTGGGGGCAGTGATGCGGTGGGGCCGGGCTGGGGTTGGGGTGGGGGCAGTGATGCGGTGGGGCCGGGCTGGGGTTGCGGTGGGGGCAGTGATGCGGTGGGGCCGGGCTGGGGTTGCGGTGGGGGCAGTGATGCGGTGGGGCCGGGCTGGGGTTGCGGTGGGGGCAGTGATGCGGTGGGGCCGGGCTGGGGTTGCGGTGGGGGCAGTGATGCGGTGGGGCCGGGCTGGGGTTGCGGTGGGGGCAGTGATGCGGTGGGGCCGGGCTGGGGTTGCGGTGGGGGCAGTGATGCGGTGGGGCCGGGCTGGGGTTGCGGTGGGGGCAGTGATGCGGTGGGGCCGGGCTGGGGTTGTGGTGGGGGCAGTGATGCGGTGGGGCCGGGCTGGGGTTGTGGTGGGGGCAGTGATGCGGTGGGGCCGGGCTGGGGTTGTGGTGGGGCAGTGATGCAGTGGGGCCGGGCTGGGGTTGCGGTGGGGGCAGTGGGGCCGGGCTGGGGTTGCGGTGGGGGCAGTGGTGCAGTGGGGCCGGGCTGGGGCTGCGGTGGGGGCAGTGATGCAGTGGGGCCGGGCTGGGGCTGCTGTGGGCCTGGGCTGGGAGTCAGGTGCTCCAGTTGCTGTAGGGTTGCGCTAGAGGTTGGGGGGCTGGCACTGGGGTGCCTGGTTCTCATGGCCTCTCCCCACAGGGACCTACGGGACCGTGTTCAAAGCCAAGAACAGGGAGACCCATGAGATCGTGGCGCTGAAGAGGGTCCGGCTGGATGATGATGACGAGGTGACCAGCCCGCTCTGCTCTAGTGCCCAGTACCTGCTGCTTTTCACCATCGTCCCTCCGGTTCCCCTCGGGGACCAGATGGGGGCTGCAGCCGCGAGCAGATGTTCCCGGCTGCAGGGGAGCAGGTTTGGGCCCAAGCCCGATCCTGGGTGCCGGGGAGCGGGGCTCACCAGCCCTTGCGGTTCCTGGGCCCTGTTCTACTCCTGCCCCACTGGGTTTGAAGCTAATGCCTCATTGTGCATTGGGGCAATGCCCTGCCGGGGGCACGTATGGTCCTGGCTCTGTGGGGCAGCATGTGCTGATAACTCCCCCCTCTCTCCTTCTGTAGGGTGTCCCCAGCTCTGCCCTGCGGGAGATCTGCCTGCTCAAGGAGCTGAAACACAAGAACATCGTCAGGCAAGGAGCCTTGTGCCAGGCAGGCCAGGGGGCTCTGGATGGGGCTGGGGTTGGATCTGGACACGTGGAGCTCCTGGGTGCTGTGGGGCATTGTCCCCCCTCTGCTCTCCTCTCCTCTCCATGAGTCCCGTATGCGCTGTGGGGCGCGTGGCCCTCGCCTGGCCCTGCCGGGAGTCCTGGAACATGCTGCTTAGGGCTGGGGGATGGGGAAGTGTTTGTTCCTTTTAGGGCTTCTGCTGGGGCGACCTGCTCGTTTTCTACCCAGGACCCCGGCACTGTGTCCCCTGAGGCAAAGGGGTGGGGGCCTGCGCTGCACCCCCTCCCCCGGGGGGCATGCTCTCGGCCCCGTGGGCTCCTGCTGGGGGCGCTCACTGGATCTTCCCTGCATTGCAGGCTGCACGACGTCCTGCACAGCGACAAGAAGCTGACGCTGGTGTTTGAGTTCTGTGACCAGGTGAGCTGGGGAGTCCCAGGGGACTGAAGGTCCTGGGGGTCTGTATGCTCCCCTGCCTCCAGGAGGAAATGGGGAGCCCAGGGTGAATTCCGCTGTCCTCCCCAAGGGGGAGCGGAGTTGTCTGGGTGCCCCGAGCGCCCCAGCTCCCCTCTGACCCAGGCGTCCCTCTTTTCCTGCTAGGACCTGAAGAAATACTTTGACAGCTGCAATGGGGACCTGGACCCTGAGAACGTCAAGGTGGGTTTGCAGGGCTGGGCTAGGATGGCGCCTCGCAGGGGTGGGGGTGCCAGGTGCAGCATGCAGCTCAGTGGCCCCCATGAGCAGCCCCCGCCACGGTCCGTTCGGAGTGGGCAGTTCCCCAGGCTCGCAGCATCACACGCTGCTTCTCCCAGGCAGGCCGGTCTTGGTTCCCTTGGGCCTGGCGGGGGGAATCCCCTGCCTCCTGGAGCTAACGCCCGCCCTGGCAGGGGCACGGGTAGGCTCAGGCTCGACCTGGAGCATGCTCAGTGCTGCCCTCTCTTTCAGTCCTTCATGTTCCAGCTGCTGAAGGGCCTTGCCTTCTGCCACAGCCGCAACGTGCTACACAGAGACCTCAAACCCCAGAACCTGCTGATCAACAGAGTGAGTGACCCACGCAGCCCAAACTGGGGGCCCAGTGCTGCTGCTGGGCTGGAGTGTGGGGCATGGACAGGGCTGGGGGGAGCCCACGGCTGGGCTAGCAGGGGGCCACCGGTCAGGATTGGGGGCACCAGCAGGCTGGGGGGATCCCAGGGCTGGGCTAGCAGGGGCTGGGGGTCAGGATCGGGGGCACCGGCAGGCTGGGGGGATCCCAGGGCTGCGCTAGCAGGGGCTGTGGGTCAGGATCGGGGGCACCAGCAGGCTGGTGGGTATCCAAGGACTGGGCTAGCAGGGACTGTGGGTCAGGATTGAGGGGGGCTGGCAGGGATCCCAGGGCTGGGCTAGCAGGGGCTGCGGGTTGGGATCGGGGGCACCAGCAGGCTGGTGGGGATCCAAGGACTGGGCTAGCAGGGGCTGTGGGTCGGGATTGAGGGGGGCTGGCAGGGATCCCAGGGCTGGGCTAGCAGGGGCTGTGGGTCGGGATTGAGGGGGGCTGGCAGGGATCCCAGGGCTGGGCTAGCAGGGGCTGCGGGTCGGGATTGAGGGGGAGCCCAGGGCAGGGTTGGGGGGCTGCTCGTTGTGTGCGCTCGGGGCTCTAGTCTTTGCCTCCTGAGCACAGGGCAGGAGCTTTGCTGCTTCTCTGGCTGGGTGGCAGCCGCAGTTCCTGGCAGGTGGCGCGCTCCGCATGACTGATTCTCTGTGGCTGGTTCATCTTCTCCCGCAGAATGGGGAGCTCAAACTGGCCGACTTCGGTTTGGCTCGAGCCTTTGGGATCCCTGTGCGCTGTTATTCAGCCGAGGTGAGTGGTCGGGAGCGTCCTGGGGGCATGGGCACAGCCCCGCGGCAAGTCAGCTGCTGTGTGCTGGCTGTGCTAGGCAGCTGCTGGACAGACTGGGGGGGGCTAGCGCCTAGTTCTGCGCTGTGAGAGGGGAGCAGCCCCCCCCGGAGCACAGCCCCCCCCCAGCATGCGAGGGGAGAGTGCCCCCTGCCGAGCCCCTGCCCCACTCCCTGCAGCTCCGCCCCACCTGGAGCTGCACTGATGCATGGGGGGGGAGCGCCCTGACCCACCCTGGTTCTTCTTTGGGGGAGGGATAGCTCAGTGGTTTGAGCATTGGCCTGCTAAACCCAGGGTTGTGAGTTCAATCCTTGAGGGGGCCATTTAGGGATCTGGGGCAAAAATTGGGGATTGGTCCTGCTTTGAGCAGGGGGTTGGACTAGAACCTCCTACGGTCCCTTCCAACCCTGAGATTCTATGATTCTATGATTCCTTCTCTGCCAGCCATGGCGGTTCATGGGGCTGGGCTGTTCACGTCATCTCTTCCCGGCTTAGCCGGTGCCTCTGCTTGGATCACACAGCAGCTGAGCAAAGCTAGGAAGTGATGTGATCCCGCTGCTGCTGGCTCTGGGGGGGTGTCGGCCGGCCCCGTCACAGCTGAGCAAAGCTCGGAAGTGATGTGATCCCACTGCTGCTGGCTCTGGGGGGGTGTCGGCTGGCCCCGTCATAGCTGGGCAAAGCTAGGAAGTCATGTGATCCCGCTGCTGCTGGCTCTGGGGGTGTCAGCCAGCCCCGTCACAGCTGAGCAAAACTAGGCAGTGATGTGATCCCGCTGCTGCTGGCTCTGGGGGTGTCGGCCGGCCCCATCACAGCTGAGCAAAGCTAGGCAGTGATGTGATCCCCGCTGCTGCTGGCTCTGGGGGGTGTCGGCCGGCCCCGTCACAGCTGGGCAAAGCTAGGAAGTGATGTGATCCCGCTGCTGCTGGCTCTGGGGGGTGTCGGCCGGCCCCATTCTCTGCAGGGGCGATGGGTCAGCAGCCGTGGGAGGGAGGGGGGGCTGTGGGAGGAGGGGGAAGCCGCCCGGTGGCCTGCCCAGAGCTTGGAGCCACACATGGTCCTCCAGCCAGCATCCGCCGGCTGTTCTTGGGGCAGTGGGGGTCTGACTGCCTGTCTCCGCCCCCTGCAGGTTGTCACACTGTGGTACCGTCCCCCTGACGTGCTGTTTGGTGCCAAACTTTACTCCACCTCCATAGACATGTGGTCAGCCGGCTGCATCTTCGCAGGTACCCCGGTGCCCGGCTCCCCGCTGCGGAGGGGCTGTGCACCGAGCAATGGGGGGGTGGTGTCTGCGGGGCTTCCTGGGCTCAGCCCGTCTCTCTCCCCGCAGAGCTGGCCAATGCCGGGCGGCCCCTGTTCCCGGGAACGATGTGGACGACCAGCTGAAGCGGATTTTCCGATATCCTTTTGAGCCGGGTGTTTGGGCGGATTTGTTTAGCAAAGGGTGGGGAGAACAAAGCCAGAGAGGCCAGGCCAGGCGACAGTCTGGGTTCCCCCTTGGGGATCGGGTTTCCTGACCTCCTTTGGGTGGGAGGGGCATGTGGCTCCCGGGGGGGGGGGGGGGGGCGGTGGCGGTGCACTTCCTCCTGCGGGGGGGTGGTAGGATGTGCCTTGGGCAGGGCCTGGCTCTGCCCTCCCCCGGTTGGCTGGCTGGGGCCTGTGGGGGCAAAGATGGCCCTTAACCCACCCCACGTTGCTGGGAACCCCAACCGAAGAGCAGTGGCCGGCCATGACCAAACTCCCAGACTACAAGGTGAGTCCCAGGCTGGGGACGGGCCCGTTGGGGGAGGGCACTCTAGGGCCCACCCTGTTCCGGGGGCAGAGAGCCGCCCCCTCCAGCCACAAGCTCTTAGGTCCGTCAGCGTGAGCCACGGCACAACGGGCAGGCCCCGGGTCCGCTGGAGATGAGCATGTCAGGGCTGGCTGGGCCCTCGGAGCACCAGGGGCAGGAAGGGAGCAGCTGCCAGGCCCAGTCTGGGGCGGGGTTAGAGCCTGCGGGGGGGCTCTAGTGTCTGGAGGGGGAAAGGGAGGCGGGTTGGCCTGTCTCCGGCGGGAGGTGTTGCGGGGGGGGGGGGGGGGTTAGTGCCGGGGAGGCAGGTTGGCCTGTCTCTGGCGGGAGGTGTTGTGGGGGTTAGTGCCGGGGAGGGCGGTTGGCCTGTCTCTGGCGGGAGGTGTTGGGGTTAGTGCCGGGGATGGGGGTTGGCCTGTCTCTGGCGGGAGGTGTTGGGGGGGGTTAGTGCCGGGGAGGGGGGTTGGCCTGTCTCTGGCGGGAGGTGTTGGGGGGGTTAGTGCCGGGGAGGGGGGTTGGCCTGTCTCTGGCGGGAGGTGTTGTGGGGGTTAGTGCCGGGGAGGGGGGTTGGCCTGTCTCTGGCGGGAGGTGTTGGGGGGGGGGTTAGTGCTGGGGAGGCGGGTTGGCCTGTCTCTGGCGGGAGGTGTTGGGGGGTTAGTGCCGGGGAGGGGGGTTGGCCTGTCTCCGGCAGGAGGTGTTGGGGGGGTTAGTGCCGGGGAGGGGGGTTGGCCTATCTCCGGCGGGAGGTGTTGTGGGGGGTTAGTGCCGGGGAGGGCGGTTGGCCTGTCTCTGGCGGGAGGTGTTGTGGGGGGTTAGTGCCGGGGAGGGGGGTTGGCCTGTCTCTGGCGGGAGGTGTTGTGGGGGGTTAGTGCTGGGGAGGCGGGTTGGCCTGTCTCTGGCGGGAGGTGTTGGGGTTAGTGCCAGGGATGGGGGTTGGCCTGTCTCTGGCGGGAGGTGTTGTGGGGGGTTAGTGCCGGGGAGGGCGGTTGGCCTGTCTCTGTTGGGAGGTGTTGTGGGGGGTTAGTGCCGGGGAGGGAGGTTGGCCTGTCTCTGGCGGGAGGTGTTGGGGGGGTTAGTGCCGGGGAGGGGGGTTGGCCTGTCTCTGGCGGGAGGTGTTGGGGTTAGTGCCAGGGATGGGGGTTGGCCTGTCTCTGGTGGGAGGTGTTGGGGGGGTTAGTGCCGGGGAGGGGGGTTGGCCTGTCTCTGGCGGGAGGTGTTGTGGGGGGTTAGTGCTGGGGAGGCGGGTTGGCCTGTCTCTGGTGGGAGGTGTTGGGGGGGGTTAGTGCCGGGGAGGGGGGTTGGCCTGTCTCTGGCGGGAGGTGTTGGGGTTAGTGCCAGGGATGAGGGTTGGCCTGTCTCTGGTGGGAGGTGTTGGGGGGTTAGTGCCGGGGAGGGGGGTTGGCCTGTCTCTGGCGGGAGGTGTTGTGGGGGGTTAGTGCCGGGGAGGGCGGTTGGCCTGTCTCTGGTGGGAGGTGTTGGGGGGGGGTTAGTGCCGGGGAGGGGGGTTGGCCTGTCTCTGGCGGGAGGTGTTGTGGGGGGGTTAGTGCTGGGGAGGCGGGTTGGCCTGTCTCCGGCGGGAGGTGTTGGGGGGGGGGTAGGTGCTGGGGAGGGAGGTTGGCCTGTCTCTGGCGGGAGGTGTTGGGGGGGGGGTAGTGCCGGGGAGGGGGGTTGGCCTGTCTCTGGCGGGAGGTGTTGGGGTTAGTGCCAGGGATGGGGGTTGGCCTGTCTCTGGCGGGAGGTGTTGGGGGGGTTAGTGCCAGGGAGGGGGGTTGGCCTGTCTCTGGCGGGAGGTGTTGTGGGGGGTTAGTGCCGGGGAGGCGGGTTGGCCTGTCTCCGGCGGGAGGTGTTGGGGGGGGGGGGGGTTAGTGCTGGGGAGGAGGTTGGCCTGTCTCTGGCGGGAGGTGTTGGGGGGGGGGGTTAGTGCTGGGGAGGGAGGTTGGCCTGTCTCTGGCGGGAGGTGTTGGGGGGGGGGGGGGTTAGTGCCGGGGAGGGGGGTGGCCTGTCTCTGGCGGGAGGTGTTGGGGGGGTAGTGCCGGGGAGGGGGGTTGGCCTGTCTCTGGCGGGAGGTGTTGGGGGGGGGGGGTTAGTGCTGGGGAGGGAGGTTGGCCTGTCTCTGGCGGGAGGTGTTGGGGGGGGGTTAGTGCCGGGAGGGGGGTTGGCCTGTCTCCGGTGGCAGGTGTTGGGGGGGTAGTGCCAGGGAGGGGGGTTGGCCCGTCTCTGGTGGCAGGTGTTGGGGGGTTAGTGCCGGGGAGGGGGGTTGGCCTGTCTCTGGCGGGAGGTGTTGGGGGGTTAGTGCCAGGGGAGGGGGGTTGGCCTGTCTCTGGCGGGAGGTGTTGGGGGGGGTAGTGCCAGGGAGGGGGGTTGGCCTGTCTCCAGTGGCAGGTGTTGGGGGGGTAGTGCCAGGGAGGGGGGTTGGCCTGTCTCCGGTGGCAGGTGTTGGGGGGGTAGTGCCAGGGAGGGGGGTTGGCCCGTCTCTGGTGGCAGGTGTTGGGGGGTTAGTGCCGGGGAGGGCGGTTGGCCTGTCTCTGGCGGGAGGTGTTGGGGGGGTAGTGCCAGGGAGGGGGGTTGGCCTGTCTCTGGCGGGAGGTGTTGGGGGGGGGGGTTAGTGCCGGGGAGGGGGGTTGGCCTGTCTCCGGTGGCAGGTGTTGGGGGGGTAGTGCCAGGGAGGGGGGTTGGCCCGTCTCTGGCGGGAGGTGTTGGGGGGTTAGTGCCGGGGAGGGGGGTTGGCCTGTCTCTGGCGGGAGGTGTTGGGGGGTTAGTGCCGGGGAGGGGGGTTGGCCTGTCTCTGGGGGGGTGGGATTAGTGCTGTGGGGTGCTCCTAGCTGTGGCCCCCTCTCCCCTCAGCCGTACCCCATGTACCCTGCGACGACGTCGCTTCTCAACGTGGTGCCCAAGCTCAATGCCACAGGTCGGGACCTGCTCCAGGTGAGTGCCCCGCTGCCCCGGGCTGAGCAGGCGCTGTGGGCCCCGCCCCATGGCATTCGGTGGGGGTGGCTGGCCCCAGGAAGGGGCAGGCCTGTCCCTGGGGAACTGCTGGGTCCTGTGGTTTGTGGGCGCTTTGGCGCAGCTGACAGCCCCTGTCTGTGTTCCCCGCGGGCAGGGAAGGGGCAGCAGCTGCTCTGCCTGGGCTGTGCTGGGCGGCCAGGTGGCTTCTCTGCCTCTCCTCGCCCTCCCCGTGGGGCTGCCCACAGCCCCCTCCCCAGCTGCTCCCTCAACCACCCCTGAAGGGGCCTGGGCTCCTGACCCTCCCCTGCAGCTCCAGGGGTGGGGGGTGCCTGGCCCCACTGCCCTGCTCTGTCCAGGCTGCCCCCACCCCCCCTCACCCAGCCCCTCTGCTGCCCCCACAGAACCTGCTGAAGTGCAACCCGGTGCAGCGGATCTCGGCCGAGGAGGCGCTGCAACATTCCTACTTCACGGACTTCTGCCTCCCGTAGAGACGCCTCGGCCGGGCCAGCACCTGCCCTGCTCCGCTGGCATGGGGGGGAGGGGATGTCCCGGGGCCAGGGCACTGGGTGATGGGCCGGGGCCCCCCCCCAAGGTATTTATTAGGTTTTTAACCCACTGCAGCGCCTGGTTTTATACCAGTCTCTGCTGGGACCCCATGGACAGGAGCCAGGCCCCCTCCCTGCCATGCTGCGAGCGCTCAGCGTCACCTGCCTCCCCCAGAACAGGGATGGCCCTGGGGTTCCAGCGGGGCACAGGAAAGTGGGGAGCCCCTGCTGTCCCTTCCTTCGCCGGGGGCCCGGGGGCAAGAGAAGGCTCCTCCCGGGCTGCCACGGGACGTGGTGCCCCGGTGCTGGCTGCCCCTGGCACAGGCTTCCCCTTCTTGCCCCGGCCCCTGCCTGGGTGGGACCCCCCTCCAGCTGGGACTCCTTGGGGGGCTGGGCAGCTTCCTCCCCCTTGTACCGTGCTCCTGTGTGGCTGAAGGTGTATGTTTAATTTCATAAACAGTTCCCCTCCCCCAGCCTGTGTCCTGTGCTCTCGTCCCTTCCATGGGGGGAGAGGGCTGCTGGGGTGCCCGGGCGAGCAGAGAATGGAGGCTGGTGTCACAGACACATAGGGCGTGCCCACTCTTGGCCCCCTGCAGTCCGTGAACCCCCTTCAGAGCGACAGCCCTTCTTGGTGGTCCGTTCTCTCTCTTGGGGTTCAGCCCCTCCACCTCCTGGAACTGCCCCTCTCTGAGCCTCCGGCAGCCTGGCTCTGCCATGGGCCCCCCTCAGGGAGTCCCTTCGCTCTGGGCCCCCAGGGCCTCCACCCCCAAAGGGGATGATGCCCCCTGTCCTCTAGGCCGGAGCGACTCTCAGCCAGCATAACACAGGAGGGTTTAGTGAGCGTCTGAACCCAGCACAGGAAACTCTCAGGCCTGGCCCCCTCAGCCCAGCACATCCCAGTCTCCCCTGCATCCAGGTGGGCTCTGCCTGCTCCCCCTCTCCAGCCCAGAAGCCCCCACCCCTGCTGCACCCGCCCTAAGCCCCGCCTCTGTCCATTGTCTTCTCTCCAGGTAAACAGCCCCATCAACAGGGTCACCTGGGCCTCTTCTCTGTCTCTGGCCCCCTGTGGCTGGAACCGGTTGGTTAGGCCCCCTGGGCTCCTCTCTCCGCAGCCCATTGTTCTCCCACTGGCCAGGACCGGCTGCGAGTCCTGAGCTGGGCCTCCGGGTCACCTGTTGCCAGGGTCTCCATTCTCCACGTCCATGGCTGGGGTCCCCAGTACCAACAAACTCCCTCTCCCATCCCCTCGTTAAACCCGTAACACCCAGGGAAACTGAGTCCCACCCCCTCTGCCTGCAACCCTAGGAAACCAAGAAAAACCCCCATAGGCAACAAGGAAAACAGGAACCCCCCCATGCCGTTACAGCTGAGCCAGCCCTGTGGGTCTGGGTGCTGACCTGCCTGCCCTGCTGTTCATAGGCAGGGCAGCGAGCCTGGGGGTGGTGGGGAGACTGGAACGACGGAGGCTGCTGGTACACCAGGGCCCTGCAGGGCCTGGGGCGAGCCTGGCTGTGGGGGCGGGGTGTCAGCTCTGGGGTCCTGCGGGACGAGCTGCAGCGCATGGCGACGGGGCAGCCCCCCAGCTGGCAAAGGGGGCAGCCCGTGGGCTACTAGCAGAGAGCTGGGTAGAGAGAGCCTGGCCTAGGGCCCACGCGGCAGCTCCCCCTTTGCTCCCACCACTCACAACACCAGGCTAGAGCCCACCATGTGCCCCGTCTCTGCAAGCCCAGCCTAGCACCCTCCCCTCGACCCCGTGTGGGCCCTGCAGGGCCCCCCAGGACTGGTCCAACCCTGCCTCCCCGTTTTCCCCCCCCCCCCCAAACTCGTGCCTGCGTAGAGCCCTCCCCCACTGACCACGCAGAGATAGGACCTTAGAACCACCAGGGGAGTTTTTAATGATACACGGGATCCGCGGGAGCCCGGAGAGGTGCAAGCTGCATTGTCTCTACACTGGCGGGGGGGGGGGGGGGGGGGGGGGCACAGAGGGGAGGAGCAGGGCAGGGGGCACAGGTGGGCAAGGGGAGCAGGCGAGGGGGGTGCTGCAAGCAGCTCATGCAGATACGTGGCCAGCTGGACTCTCAGACAAGGGTCACTAGCACAACAGGCCTGGTCAGTCCCTGGGGTCTCCCAGGGTCCATGTGCCTCGGCCCGGGGCCACCCCCTGCCTGTCCCCGTTGCAGGGCTCAGGAGGGCAAGCTGCACCCAGCCCCGGGGGCCAGCCGTCCTGAGTGAGTGGCGAGGGTGCTGGTGCCCCGGGGCTGGGGAGCCCTGTGGGTCTCTCACAGCTGGGGGTGGCTCCGTGGTGGGGGGGCCGCAGGCAGCGGGAGGCTGAGCCGGGCTCAGTGCTGGGGTAGATGCTGGGCACAGCTGGGGAAGAGGCTCCCTGGGGCGCACTGGCTCTGCTGTCGGTGCCCTGGCAGGGACGCTGGGAGGCAGCCAGGCTCCATGGCTTGTCAGAGGTTCCGGCTTCCACCCCTGGGGCAGCTGACATGAACATGGCCAGGGTGGGGCACTCCAGCGCTGGGCCCTAGCACCCCCCTGCCCGCAGAGGGGCTGACCCCTGGGGACAGCATCCCCCCCCCCCCCCCCCCGGGGCAGGGTGGAAGCCCAAGCATGAGTTCCCCTGTTCGGAGCCACAGCTGCCCGGGGGCTGAGTTGGGCCCAGGCCCCACAGAGCCCAGTGTGGGGAAGCCCAGGACCGCACCACGGCTGATGTCTCCTTCCCAGGGGCTGCCCCCGCGGGGACCCCCTCTGCCACCGAGCCGTGTCTGCCTGGCCGGAGCCGCTCGGGTCTCGCTGGGACTGCAAGGCGCAGCCGCCCCCTCAGCAGGCAAACTCCTCAAAGTTGCCGAGAGCCGGGTGCCGAGGTAGCATGTTCGGGGTGAAGCCGAGACTGTCCGAGTGGCTCCGCAGGGTGGGACAGGTGCTCTGGGGAGGAACAGGTGGTGAGAAGCAGGCAGTGTCTCCGTCTGCCCACCCCATCCCAGGTCCCTGCCCTGCTGCCCCCACAGCCGTGGTCTCACCCTCCCCACGTTCCCGGCAGCTGGGTCTGGCCGCCAGGGCCGTGACCTTCCTGCCGTGCTCTGATGCCAGGGCCGTGCCCGGCTCCCCAGGTCTGGGCCGGGAGGGTCTGCGATTTCTCCGAGGCTGCGTCTGTAACATGGGCGTCGATGGGGGCACAGGACGCGGAGGGTGCTAGTGAAATGTGTGATGAGACGGGGAGGAGCCCGAGGCAGGGAAGAGCCCAGGGGGAAGAGGGGCAGCTGGGCTGAGCAGTGGGGGCAGGAGGGGGCTGGGCTGAGCTGCTGGGGGGGGCTGGGCTGAGCGGGGGGGGCAGGAGGGGGCTGGGGTGAGCAGTGGGGGCAGGAGGGGGCTGGGCAGAGCTGCTGGGGGTGGGGGTGCTGGGCTGAGCGGTGGGGGCAGGAGGGGGCTGGGCTGAGCAGTGGGGGCAGGGGGGGGCTGGGCTGAGCGGTGGGGGCAGGAGGGGGCTGGGCTGAGCTGCTGGGGGGGTGGGTGCTGGGCTGAGCGGTGGGAGCAGGAGGGGGCTGGGCAGAGCTGCTGGGGGGGTGGGTGCTGGGCTGAGCAGTGGGGGCAGGAGGGGGCTGGGCTGAGCTGCTGGGGATGGGGGTGCTGGGCTGAGCAGTGGGGGCAGGAGGGGGCTGGGCTGAGCTGCTGGGGGTGGGGGTGCTGGGCTGAGCAGTGGGGCAGGAGGGGGCTGGGCTGAGCTGCTGGGGATGGGGGTGCTGGGCTGAGCAGTGGGGGCAGGAGGGGGCTGGGCTGAGCTGCTGGGGGTGGGGGTGCTGGGCTGAGCGGTGGGGGCAGGAGGGGGCTGGGCAGAGCTGCTGGGGGGTGGGGTGCTGGGCTGAGCAGTGGGGGCAGGAGGGGGCTGGGCAGAGCTGCTGGGGATGGGGGTGCTGGGCTGAGCAGTGGGGGCAGGAGGGGGCTGGGCTGAGCTGCTGGGGATGGGGGTGCTGGGCTGAGCAGTGGGGGCAGGAGGGGGCTGGGCAGAGCTGCTGGGGGTGGGGGTGCTGGGCTGAGCGGGTGGGGCAGGAGGGGGCTGGGCAGAGCTGCTGGGGGTGGGGGTGCTGGGCTGAGCGGTGGGGGTAGGAGGGGGCTGGGCTGAGCTGCTGGGGGTGGGGGTGCTGGGCTGAGCGGTGGGGGCAGGAGGGGGCTGGGCTGAGCGGTGGGGGCAGGAGGGGGCTGGGCTGAGCAGTGGGGGCAGGAGGGGGCTGGGCAGAGCTGCTGGGGGTGGGGGTGCTGGGCTGAGCGGTGGGGGCAGGAGGGGGCTGGGCAGAGCTGCTGGGGGTGGGGGTGCTGGGCTGAGCGGTGGGGGTAGGAGGGGGCTGGGCTGAGCTGCTGGGGGTGGGGGTGCTGGGCTGAGCGGTGGGGGCAGGAGGGGGCTGGGCTGAGCGGTGGGGGCAGGAGGGGGCTGGGCTGAGCTGCTGGGGGTGGGGGTGTGGGCTGAGCGGTGGGGGCAGGAGGGGGCTGGGCAGAGCTGGTGGGGGTGCTGGGCTGAGCGGTGGGGGCAGGAGGGGGCTGGACTGAGCTGCTGGGGGGTGGGGGTCCTGAGCTGAGCGGTGGGGGCAGGAGGGGGCTGGACAGAGCTGGGGGCAGCTGGGATGAGGGTGACCGATGTGCTAGGGCTGCCCAGGGACTCCCGCATCGGGTCCGGCCCGGCTGGCTGCGCTGGGGGGGCGCTGTGAGAGACCGGCCGGCCTGGAGTCTCACACACTCACTCCCCTCCCCAGGAAAATCGGCTCCTTATTCCCAGCCGGGACGGGTCCGGGTCAGCTCCAGCCAGCGGCTCTGGTCCGGCCCGTCTGCGGCACAGCCCGGGGGATGGGAAACGTCCCCTGAAGGGAGATACCTGAGGCTGTGACATGAGCCAGGAGGGGGGTGGGAGGTGACACCTTTGGCTGGAGAATGGACACAGGAGAGAGGAGGGGCCCCGGGGGAGGGGAAGAGCCTGCTGGAGGCTTTGTCTGGTTGGTTTCACTTTGGAGCTGGGGGGTGAAACGCAGGGAGCCCCCAGGCTGGGGTCTAAGCTCCCTGCCCCCCAGAACGGCCCGACTGAGGGGTCCTGTTTGTACTGACAAGCTTTGGGGGGGAGGGATAGCTCAGTGGTTTGAGCATTGGCCTGCTAAACCCAGGGTTGTGAGTTCAATCCTTGAGGGGGCCATTTAGGGATCTGGGGCAAAAATTGGGGATTGGTCCTGCTTTGAGCAGGGGGTTGGACTAGACCCTCCTACGGTCCCTTCCAACCCTGAGATTCTATGATTCTAAGCTCCGGTTGGACTGTGTTCCTGGCATCTCTAATAAACCTTCTGTTCTGCTGGCTGCTGAGACTCCCAGTGAATCCGGGGAAGAGGGGTGCAGGGCCGGACTCCCCCACACTCCGTGAACCCCTCCCCTGCACAGCCTGGGCTCTGGGCGCCTGCAGCCCGCGCTCCCGGCACCCGACAGACTAAGGCAGCTAATCTCTGCGGCAGCGTCTGCAGCGCTCGACTCCTCACTGGCACGTTGCTGAGCCTGCCGCTCGGTCGTGCCAGCGCAGGCCGCAGCGGCCCGGGAGGGCTCCTAGCAGGGGGGGAATCACTGGGCTCCTCCTCCGCCCCCGGGCTGCCCGCGGGGAGCCCTGCTGGGTAGGGCCACCCTGGTCCCAGGCCCCTTGTCGAAGTGCCAGTCCCCGCGCTGTAGCAAACCCTCGGTCCCCGGGCCGGCATGAGCCCAGCCCGCTCTCTCCCGGGCAGAGCTCTCAGGCAAAGCCCGGCCCTCCCAGGAGCTGCAGTGCCCAGAGCCCGGCACTTGGCCCCTGCCGCTCGGGCTCCCGCCGGGCCCTGGCGCTAGGGGCCCTGCAGAGGCAGCTGGGACGCGCTGCACTTAGGGGGCAGCTTCGGGGGGTGGGTCTGGGTATGGGCGCACACTCTACCCCAGTGCCCCACGGCAGGTGAGTATGGGGGGGCTCACTCTCCTGCACTGGGGAGGAGGAGGGGGTGGGGCTGGGGGGAGGGTGCTGCTGCGGGTGGTCGGGGCCCCCCACTGACTCAGGAGGAACCTATGGGAGCCTCCTGCCAGGGGCCAGAGCCTGCCCCACTCTGCAGGGGACGAGCCGACCCGGCTCTGGGCTCGCTCAGGCTGGCTGCAGCTGTGTGCACCGTGCAGCGGCTGGTCCTGGTGCCTTTTTCACCCGCGTGGGCAGCGCCGCAGCCTGGCAGCCCGTGCCCGTGGGTCGCCCAGTGCCGCCGCCTCGCGCAGCCACGGCCCTGCCCCCAGGTCTGCGCGGACGCTGAGCCGCGCCTCGCCTAGAGCAGTTCTCACACGTCTTTTCTGGCCGCCCAGTTATAGAAAATTGTTGATGCCCGCGACCCAACGGAGCTGGGGAGGAGGTGCTCGAGGTGTGGGAGGGGCTCAGGGCAGGGGGTTGGGGAGCAGGGTGAGGGCTGCGGGGTGGGCTGGGAATGAGGGGTTATGGGTGTGGTGGGGGGCTCTGGGCTGGGGCAGGGGGTTGGGGTTCAGGAGGGGGCTCTGGGTTTGGGGGGGCTCAGGGCTGGGGCAGGGGGTTGGGGTGCAGGTTTGGGGCACGGGCTTACCGTGGGCAGCTCCTGCTCAGCGGCACAGTGGGGTGCTAAGCCCAACCCCCCAGCTGCGCAGGGGTCAGCCCAGCCCCACCCCGTGATGGGACGGGACGCAGCCCGGAGAGCTGAGCACCCCCCGTGGCCCGGGCCTACGCCTGTGCTCGGTCGCCCCAGGGCCTCGCCGGCAGCGGCTCCGCGGGGCTTCTTGGCACGTGGCAAAGCCGAGGCTCCAGGCTGGCATGTCCCCGGGGCCCTGGAGGGAGGGGCTGTCCTGCCACCCGCTTGCAGGAAGGAAGGGCCCTGGGCCGGCCCCTGGCTTGGGGCAGGAGCAGGGAAGGGGGTGACGCTCCATGGGACCTGCTGCCCCCAGCGCTGCAGGAACGGGCTGTGGGGGGGCTCTACTGGCACCAGGTCCTCCCCACCCCCCACGCCAGCGCAGCCCGCTGAGCCCACACGTGAGAGCGGGGCACGCGGCGCCGGGACAGGGACAGGGGCTGTTCGGATTCACCTCCGGCCGCTTGGCCCCCCAGCACCCCAGCGGGGGGTCCCTGAGAGCAGTCGGCTCGCTGCAGGAATCGTCCCGTCGGGGGCTCCCACGGCTGGGTTCCGCCCCCCCGGTGCCAGGCCAGCGGGCAAAGGGCAGGGCTGGCCCACGTGTCAATGGGGCACAGGAGGGAGCAGGATGGCGGGGCTCTCGGGGCTCTCAGGGTGCTCCTGGCACGCACGCAAGGCAGAGCGGGAGGGCAGGCAGACAGACAGACAGCCTGGAAGGCGGAGTGGGCCGGCACGGGGGGAGTGATGCAGAGCCTCCCCTGGAGCAGACAGGCCAGCCAGAGAGGAGCCAGAAACCCCCTGGGCTGCCCCAAAGGCCCCTCACCCGGGTGGGAGCCAATCACCCCTGCTCTGGTCCTTCCAGCCCCTTGTCCCGTCCCCCCAGCTCACCACCTTGCATGTGTCTGGGAAGGGGCTGCCCCTTCCCCTGGGGGCAGGCCTGTGCTGAGTCCCAATGCAGGGCACGGGGGCCCCGGGGCAGGGGGACACGCTCTGTGGCCCACAGGGGGGCTGGCACCTCCCCTCACCCACGGATTGTCAGCCTGAGAAAGCTGCAGCCCGACCCCCAGCCTGGAGCAGCCCCGATCTGGGGGGACGGGGGAAGGTCAGGGGGCCCTCCCCTGGCCGGGTGTTTCTGGGGGGATGGGGTAAGGTCAGGGGTCCCTCCCCTGGCCGGGTGGTTCTAGGGGGATGGGGGAAGCTGAGGGGCCCCTCCCCTGGCCAGGTGGTTCTGGGGGGATGGGGGAAGGTCAGTGGCCCCTCCCCTGGCAGGGTGGTTCTGGGGGGACGGGGGAAGCTGAGGGGCCCCTCCCCTGGCCGAGTGGTTCTGGGGGGACGGGGGAAGGTCAGGGGACCCTCCCCTGGCCGAGTGGTTCTGGGGGGACGGGGGAAGGTCAGGGGACCCTCCCCTGGCCGGGTGGTTCTGGGGGGACGGGGGAAGGTCAGGGGCCCCTCCCCTGGCCGAGTGGTTCTGGGGGGACGGGGGAAGGTCAGGGGACCCTCCCCTGGCCGGGTGGTTCTGGGGGGAATGGGGGAAGGTCAGGGGCCCCTCCCCTGGCAGGGTGGTTCTGGGGGGATGGGGGAAGGTCAGGGGCCCCTTCCCTGGCCGGGCACCCAGGGGCTGGTTACCAGGTTGTCACTGTTATTTCTCTGGGGTCTCTTCTTGTTCTTGTAAAAGCTGAGGAGTTTGTCCCGAAACACCTGTGGGGGTGGGGGGGAGATAACTGGGTCATCACCAATGCGGGGGTCAGGGGGGTTTCTGCAATGACCTCTTGGGGGGGTCGTAGCCCCTTTGTACTTCCCCTGCTCGCTGTGGCTGCCTGGGAGAGTCCTGGGGGCCGGCACTAGCCGGGGTGGTGGGTGCCCCGATTTCGAGTCCCTGTTCACCCTGTGGGGCGCTGGTCACGAAGGGGTGAGCCGTGCCCAATGCTGCAGTGAGGGGCAGAGCTGGGCCACGGACACCCCCAGCTAGCAAGTGGGGATTGTTTGTAATATTGTAATCATGTCTGTGTGGGCCTCAGTTTCCCCTATGTGCCGCATTGTTACCTGTCGGTGGGGGGCAGGGCATGGCGTGGAGGAGGGGCATGGGGGGCACGGAGGGTGTGCGTGGAGGGCAGTGGGGGCGTGGAGAGGGGCTGGGGGCACATGCACCGGGGTTTGTGGCTATGGTTGGCATTGACGCTGAACCAGTCTCAGGAGCGTTGTCGAGGGGGAAGGCTCGGGGGGGGGGGGGAGACTAAGGCTTGGGGGGGGGGACCAAGGCTTGGGGGGGAACCAAGGCTCGGGGGGGGTACGAAGGCTCGGGGGGGGGGGACTAAGGCTCGTGGGGGGACTAAGGCTCGGGGCGGGGGGGGCTAAGGCTCGGGGGGGTACCAAGGCTCGGGGGGCATGAAGAGCCCCCTGCCCACCCGTGCTCGGCCCTGCGGCCTCACCTCGTACAGGTAGTCGAAGATCTCCAGGATGGTGAGGATACTGGCCCCGATGAACAGCCCCATCTGGCCCCCGATGTCCCCTGGGGACAGGGACAGAGCGTGAGCGGCAGCCGGGCCGCGCCCACCCCATGCTGCTCCCCCAGCCCCGCCCACACCCAGGCAGAGCCAGGAGGGGGCACTGCTCCCCCCACCCCCGGCCGCAGGATTGCAGGCCCCCTGGGGCACCCTGCCCCACTGCGAGTGCTCACCCAGCCCCCCCGGGCACTCACCCAGACCCCCCCGGGCACTCACCCAGAACCCCCCCCAGACACCCACACCCCCTGGACACTCACCCAGCATCGCCCCCTCCCCCCGGACACTCACCCATCCGCCCCCCCCAGACACTCACCCATCCGCCCCCCCCCGGGGCACTCACCCAGAACCCCACCCAGACCCCCTGGACACTCAACCAGCATCTCCCCCTCCCCCCGGACACTCACCCAGACCCCCTGGACACTCACCCAGCATCCCCCCCTCCCCCCGGACACTCACCCATCCGCCCCCCCCCGACACTCACCCATCCGCCCCACCCCGACACTCACCCATCCGCCCCCCCCCCGGGGCACTCACCCAGAACCCCACCCAGACCCCCTGGACACTCAACCAGCATCTCCCCCTCCCCCCGGACACTCACCCAGACCCCCTGGACACTCACCCAGCATCCCCCCTCCCCCCGGACACTCACCCATCCGCCCCCCCCCCGACACTCACCCAGAACCCCCCCCAGACACCCAGACCCCCCGGACACTCACCCAGCAGCCCCCCCCTGCGCACTCACCCAGCAGCCCCCCCGCGCACTCACCCAGCAGCCCCCCCACGCGCACTCACCCAGCAGCCCCCCCCCCCGCGCACTCACCCAGCAGCCCCCCCCCCGGGCACTCACCCAGCAGCCCCCCCCCCGCGCACTCACCCAGCAGCCCCCCCCCCCCGCGCACTCACCCAGCAGCCCCCCCCCCCCCGGGCACTCACCCAGCAGCCCCCCCCCCGCGCACTCACCCAGCAGCCCCCCCCCCGCGCACTCACCCAGCAGCCCCCCCCCCGGGCACTCACCCAGCAGCCCGGCCACCTCATACGCTTTCTTCTGCTCGATGGTCTCATAGTTCAAGGCTTCAAAGAAAACGTCCAGCACCAGCACATTGTCCCTGGGGGCAGCGGGGCCGGCCGGACAGACAGACAGACACACGGACAGACAGACAGACGGGGTGAGTCCAGTGACCGGTGTGGTGACACTGGGGCCCCGCAGGGCTGGTGTGGGCACTGGGGGGGGGGGGGGGGCAGGCTGGGAGGAGAAAAAGTGGGGGTGTACCCTGTGGGGCTGTGATATGTTGGGGGTCACTCATGGGGGGCGTGCTCTCTGCAATAGGGGGCGCGCACTGGGGGGGTTCGTGCTGTGCAGTGGGGGTGTCTGTAGAGGGGGGATGCAGTGGGGGGTCCTGCTGTACGGGAGGGGCTGTCTGGGGAGGGCTGTGCAGGGGGGGCTGTGCATGGGGGGGTGTCTGTAGAGGGGGGATGCAGTGGGGGGGTCGTGCTGTGCAGGGGGGGCTGTTCATGGGGGTGTCTGTAGAGGGGGGATGCAGTGGGGGGGTCGTGCTGTGCAGGGGGGGCTGTTCATGGGGGTGTCTGTAGAGGGGGGATGCAGTGGGGGGGTCGTGCTGTGCAGGGGGGGCTGTTCATGGGGGTGTCTGTAGAGGGGGGATGCAGTGGGGGGGTCGTGCTGTGCAGGGGGGGCTGTGCATGGGGGGGTGTCTGTAGAGGGGGGATGCAGTGGGGGGGTCGTGCTGTGCAGGGGGGGCTGTGCATGGGGGGGTGTCTGTAGAGGGGGGATGCAGTGGGGGGGTCGTGCTGTGCAGGGGGGGCTGTCTGGGGAGGGTGTGACGCAGCAGGGAGCGGGGAGTGTTGACCTGGGAATGCTGCCGGGGAGTTTCACTGGGGATGGGACACCTGAGCCTGTAACCTGAGCCAGGAGGGGGTGGGGCCAGGTGACACCTTCTGCCCGGGAAACTGGACAAAGGCTGGAGGAGGAGCCGGGGGGAGGCTGGGGGAGACGCTGGAGCAGTTTCCTGGCTGGAGTTGGCTGGGGAAGAGAGGAGAGCCCCAGGGCTGGGGTCTAAGCTCTCTGCCCCCCAGAAGGACCTGGCTGAGGGGTCCTGTCTGTGCCCACAAGCTCTGGGTTGGACTGTGTTCCTGTCGGCTCTAATAACCCGTCTGTTCTCCTGGCTGGCTGAGCGTTACAGTGAATCCCGGGAAGAGGGGTGCAGGGCCGGACTCCCCCACACTCCGAGACAACTGGTGGTAGCTATGGGATGAGCTGTACCCCATGAACGGCGCTTCCTGCAGTAAGTGACTGGGGAGCAGTAAAACGAAGGGGGATTGACGGGGAGCAGGTTGCTGAAGAGGCAGAGAGAAGCGGTTTCGGGGGGCGGAGGAGCTACGCGTAACCCTGGGGGTGTGTGACCAGTGAGAAGGGCTGGCACACTAGGGGTTCCTCCTGGAAGCTGTGGGGGGCCGAGACCGCCCAGGCCTGCGAGTGACTAGCAGGAAGATGTATGCTAAACACCTTAAGAGGGACCTGGTGGAGCTGTGCAGGCAGAGGGGGCTGCGCGTTGGGAGGTCCACCAAAGAGCAGCTGATTGCCCGGCTGGAGGAGAAGGATCGCTTGGATGACCCGATCCCTGTCCCTGAGGAAAGCCGCCCGACAGACAGAGCATGGGCCCCAGGGCCTGACCTGGCTGGGAGGGGTCAGACTGCTGCCGAGGGCACCCCGAGACCCCTCTTGCCTATGCCTCAGGGAGGGGCTGGGAGGAGCCCAGCGAATACCGAGGGCACCCTGACCCCTGCAGCCAGCCGGGGATCTTCCCAGCAGAAATCCCCATCTCAGGAGCAGAGGCGACTTGAATGGGAGAGGGAAATAAAACCAAAGGAGCTAGAGTTGAGGCAGCAGGAACTGAAGCAAGAGCAGGAAGATCAGGAAAAGCAGCAGCAGCATGAGCTGGAGCTGGCCAGGCTGAGGAGCAGCGAGCCTCCGGCCGCGGTGAGTGAGGGGGGACCCAGGACGGCATGGAGCTTTAATAACCGCATCCTATCCCAGTATAAGGAAGGGGAGGACATACATAACTTCCTGAATGCCTTTGAGAATGCCTGCAAACTGCACAAGGTTGCCCCTGCAGACAGGCTCCAGTTTCTCACCCCCTTACTGGTCCCTGCAGGCGTGGACGTGTACAGCCGAATGAAAGAGGCGGAGACAGGGGACTATGAACTGTTCAAAAAGGCCCTGCTCCTTGAGCTGGGGCTGACTCCCGAGTTGTACCGTCAAAGGTTCCGGGATCAGCGTAAAACCCCTGAGGTCACATACCTACAACTGGCCAACCGGATACATGGATACGCCCGCAACTGGACAGCTGGGGCCCAAACTATGGAGGGCCTGCTCGAACTATTCGTACTGGAACAACTGTATGAACAGTGCCCATCAGACCTGAAGCTATGGTTGATGGACAAAAATCCAGGGAGCCCGCAGCACGCAGGGCGGCTGGCCGACGAGTACGTGAACATTCTGTCAAAGGGTAGCCGGGAAGAATCCCAAAGGAGCAGGCCCACCATGAGGCAGCAAGAGAGTCACCATGGGACCTCCCAAAGGGGAAATAGGGAGAACCCCCTCCCGAGGGGAACCTCTGACATCAGGACCAACCGACCCGCTCGAGGGGACCAACGGGACATGAGCTGCTATCACTGTGGCCGGAGAGGCCACATACGGTCCCAATGCCCCAAGCTCAGAGACAGACTGAGCAGACCGAATCCACACAGGGTTAACTGGGTAGGGACCCAGCCGGATGAGGGGCAGGCTTCCCAGAGAAGGGGGGCTGGCAGATTACCACCTGCTCCGGGGGGAGGAAGGCCCCAGACCAGCTCCTCGAGGGGGCTGGATGCTCCGGACTCAGGGTTCTCGGTTTATAGGGTGGGCACGGGGCTGACTCTCCGGAGAGAGTGCCTTGTTCCCCTGGAGATAGATGGGAGGAAGGTCACTGGATACTGGGATACAGGCGCGGAGGTGACGCTGGCCCGGCCTGAGGTGGTGGCCCCAGATCGGGTGGTGCCCAACACCTACCTGACCCTGACGGGGGTGGGCGGGACCCCATTCAAGGTACCCGTGGCGAGGGTACATCTGAAGTGGGGGGCCAAGGAGGGCCCCAAGGACGTGGGGGTGCACCACCATTTACCCACTGAGGTGCTGATGGGGGGGGACCTAGAGGACTGGCCAAGCAAACCCCGGGACACCCTGGTCGTGACCCGTAGCCAGAGCCGGTGGGTGTAGAGCTGAAGAATGAAATTGTTTCTTTTCTTTAATTACTATTATAAATATAACTTCATAAGTAAAGTTTTATGAATGAAACAACATTCATTCATAAAACCGGGTACCCCAATAACTGGCTAATTGACAATTAAGCTGCTTGTTAAGAGCCACAGCTGTTCAGAAGCTGCCCTTGTAAGTTTCACTTTCAAGGCAATTACTGCTTAAATCACTGAAACCGGCACTGCTTTAACATTGTCACTTCTGCTCACTGTTTGCCATTCCCTACACTTGTCCACATTTAACTCAACGTCCATTTTCAAATGCTCACTCCAGTTTGCAAAACCCGGCTGCGAAGTTCACTTTGCAAAACCCGGCTGCAATCTGATTAGTTGAGTGGACATGTGTGAATGAGGTGTGTGTGGATGGTGGAATCCGCCTCCAGCCCCAGCCCGTCCTGATGAAATGAAGGGCTGAAGATGCAGACAACAGCCCTCCAAAGCGAGAAGAGTCCACGCGGAAAGAAAAGAACAAAGGTAGAATTGAAGAACCAGCAAAGCCAGGTCCCAGGCTGGAAAGTCACCGACCCCAGACGTGGGGTGACACAGCAAGACCTATAGACTCTGGAGTCAAACTACAGCCTAGCAGAAAGGACGGGTGGGATGGAAGGCTTGGAGGGTAACATTCTGCTGCCAACATGGACAAACCCAAGCTACAGTCAGGACTGGTAATCATTTCGCAGCTGCAGAACATTTGGGGTGTGTGTGTGTGTGTGTGTGTGTGTGTGTGTGTGTGTGTGTGTGTGTGTGTGTGTGTGTGTGTACACACATAGGTATTCGATATTAGGTATTGGTCATATATCAAATTGTGTTATAATAAATGCGACATCTTGTCCTGTCCCCTGAAACGATCCTGTGTAGTTGTGTCTGCATAACGGGGGCTGTCTGCGGGGGCTGTGCGGGAGGGGGGGGGCACTGTGGACGAGTCGTGCTGTGCATGGGGAGTGATGTCTTGGGGCCTGTGCGGGGGAGGTCATCCTGGGGGGGCGGGGCTGTGCGTAGGGGGCGTGCTGTCTGCAGGGAGGCACTGGAGGGTTGTGGGGGGGGGCATGTTGGGCGGGTCGTGCTGTGCATGGGGGGTTGTGCTTTGCACGGGGTTGGCTAGGGGGGTGGGGGGGGGGTCGTCCTGTGGGGGGGCTGTGCTTTGCGTGGGGGTGTCTAGGGGGGCAGTGGGGGGTTATGCTGTGTGTGGGGGAGCAGTGTGTGGGGCCGTGCAGGGGGGCACGCTGTGGGGGGCTGTGCTTTGCATGGGGAGGTGTCTAGGGAGGCTGTGGGGGGGCTGTGCTTTGTACGGGAGGGGTGTCTGGGGGGCTGTGGGGGGGTCGTGCTGTGGGGGGGCTGTGCTTTGCACGGGGGGTGTCTAGGGGGCAGTGGGGGGTCATGCTGTGGGGGGCTGTGCTTTGCATGGGGAGGTGTCTAGGGGGCATGCTGGGGGGGCTGTGCTTTGCACGGGGGGTGTCTGGGGGGCTGTGGGGGGTTGTGCTGTGGGGGGGCTGTGCTTTGCACGGGGGCTGTCTAGGGGGGCAGTGGGGGGTCATGCTGTGGGGGGGCTGTGCTTTGCACGGGGGGGTGTCTAGGGGGGCAGTGGGGGGTCATGCTGTGGGGGTGCTGTGCTTTGCACAGGGGGTGTCTGGGGGGTTGTGGGGGGGTCGTGCTGTGGGGTGCTGTGCTTTGCACAGGGGGTGTCTGGGGGGTTGTGGGGGGGTCGTGCTGTGGGGGGCTGTGCTTTGCACGGGGGGTGTCTAGGGGGGCAGTGGGGGGTCATGCTGTGGGGGGGCTGTGCTTTGCACGGGGGGGTGTCTAGGGTCATGCTGTGTGCGGGGGAGGGGCACTCACGAGATGTACTGCTCGCTCTTGTTGTACTTCTTGGCCAGGTACTTGGCTGAGGCCTTGCTGGGGATCTTGACCATGGAGAGCTCCTTGCCGTAGCGCACCATGTCGCAGGGCGTGCGACACACGCAGAACTCACTGTCCTTCTTCACCAGGAAGTCTGGAGTGCGAGGACGGGTGTGAGCCAAGAACACCCGATGGGCCGGAGAGACACGGGGGCGGGGACAAGGACAGAGACGGGGACGGGATGGAGAGCCACGGGGACGGAAACAGGGATGGGGATGGGACAGAGAGCGATGGGAAGGGGATGGAGATGGACAGGGACCGGGATGGGGCCGGGCTGGATAGCCACGGGGACTGGAACAGGGATGGGGATGGGACGGAGAGCGATGGGGAGGGGACGGAGAGCCACAGGGACGGGACAGGGACCGGGACCGGGATGGGGCCGGGCTGGATAGCCACAGGGAGGGGAACAGCGATGGGGAGGGGACGGAGAGCGATGGGGATGGGACGGAGAGCGATGGGGAGGGGACGGAGAGCCACAGGGACAGGACAGGGACCGGGATGGGGCCGGGCTGGATAGCCACGGGGACTGGAACAGGGATGGGGATGGGACGGAGAGCGATGGGGAGGGGACGGAGAGCCACAGGGACAGGACAGGGACCGGGATGGGGCCGGGCTGGATAGCCACGGGGACTGGAACAGGGATGGGGATGGGACGGAGAGCCACAGGGACCGGGACCGGGATGGGGCCGGGCTGGATAGCCACGGGGACTGGAACAGGGATGGGGACGGGACGGAGAGCGATGGGGACGGGCGTGAGCAAAGAACACCCTGATGGGCCGGAGAGCCATGGGGCGTGGACAGGCCAGCAAGCGATGGGGACAAGCCATGAGCCAGATGCACCCCGATGGGCCGGAGATCACCAGAAATGAGGCCCACACACAGGCCCTCGACTGATTGCGCAACAGGGCCAAGGGGGTCCAATCCCTCCCACCCTCGGGCAGCGACACGGGCTGGGGAGGAGCCTCTGGAGGTTCCCCTGGGGTCCCCGGCCCTGCTCCCCGGGGAGAGGTGACCCGGGGGGGGGGGGGGGGGGGGCAGCCCCAGTGCCGGGTGTCAGGATCCTGGCCAGGGGCGGCAGGGCAGGGGGCGAGGCGCTGCCCAAGGGACGGGCCGCAGCGGGTACATACCCAGGGCAGGGTCGGCGCACTCCTTGTACTGCTCTGGCGTGCACACGTTGGCGTTCCCTGGGGAGGGGGACACAGGGTCACTCGGGGGCGTGGGGGGGACTGGGGGGGCTACAGGAGCCATGTGGGCAGTCGGGGGCTGCGTCTCATTAGAGCCCCATGTCTGAGGCTGGGGTGGGGGGGGGCAGGCCCAGGAGCACTGGGGGGGGGCCGCCCTCCTCACCCTGCCCACAGGACCAGCACATCTCTCCCCAGCAGCCCCCTGCCCTCTCCTCCCCTCCCAGCTCCCACTTCCCTGGGGCTCCTCCCCCAGCATGGGGCCTCCCCGCAGCCCCCCCATCCCCCAGCATGGGGCCTCCCCAAAGCTGCCCCTCCCCTCTCCAACACGAGGCCTCCCCACAGCCCCCCCATCCCCCAGCATGGGGCCTCCCCAAAGCTGCCCCTCCCCTCCCCCAACACGAGGCCTCCCCACAGCCCCCCCATCCCCCAGCATGGGGCCTCCCTGCAGCCCCCCCACCCCCAGCATGGGGCCTCCCCAAAGCTGCCCCTCCCCTCCCCCAACACAAGGCCTCCCCACAGCCCCCCCATCCCCCAGCATGGGGCCTCCCCGCAGCCCCCCCATCCCCCAGCATGGGGCCTCCCTGCAGCCCTCCCTCCCCTAGAATGGGGCCTCCCCACAGCCCCCCCATCTCCCAGCATGGGGCCTCCCTGCAGCCCCCCCACCCCCAGCATGGGGCCTCCCCAAAGCTGCCCCTCCCCCAACACAAGGCCTCCCCACAGCCCCCCCATCCCCCAGCATGGGGCCTCCCCGCAGCCCCCCCATCCCCCAGCATGGGGCCTCCCTGCAGCCCTCCCTCCCCCAGAATGGGGCCTCCCCACAGCCCCCCCATCTCCCAGCATGGGGCCTCCCCGCAGCCCCCCCCCAGCCCCCAGCATGGGGCCTCCCTGCAGCCCCCCCATCTCCCAGCATGGGGCCTCCTCACAGCCCCCCCCACCCCCAGCATGGGGCCTCCCCGCAGCCCCCCATACCCCAGCATGGGGCCTCCCCGCAGCCCCCCCATACCCCAGCATGGGGCCTCCCCACAGCCCCCCCATCTCCCAGCATGGGGCCTCCCTGCAGCCCCCCCACCCCCAGCATGGGGCCTCCCCAAAGCTGCCCCTCCCCCAACACAAGGCCTCCCCACAGCCCCCCCATCCCCCAGCATGGGGCCTCCCCGCAGCCCCCCCATCCCCCAGCATGGGGCCTCCCTGCAGCCCTCCCTCCCCCAGAATGGGGCCTCCCCACAGCCCCCCCATCTCCCAGCATGGGGCCTCCCCGCAGCCCCCCCCCAGCCCCCAGCATGGGGCCTCCCTGCAGCCCCCCCATCTCCCAGCATGGGGCCTCCGCACAGCCCCCCCCACCCCCAGCATGGGGCCTCCGCGCAGCCCCCCCATACCCCAGCATGGGGCCTCCCCGCAGCCCCCCCACCCTCAGCATGGGGCCTCCCCGCAGCCCCCCCATACCCCAGCATGGGGCCTCCCCGCAGCCCCCCATCTCCCAGCATGGGGCCTCCCTGCAGCCCCCCCACCCTCAGCATGGGGCCTCCCCGCAGCCCCTCACCGGGCATGTGCACCATGCGGCAGTTGCAGTTCTCGGCCAGGTAGCGGGTCTCGCAGTCCAGGCGGCAGGCCGTGATGCTGTAGCTGGTGAAGAAGTCGGATTCAATGGGGGTGGATTTGCAGTCCCCCCAGGGGGGCGGGAGGTAGACCAGCTACAACACACACAGGGTTAAGGAAAAGGCTGGGGAGTGGCCAGCAGCCCCCCCGCCCCTGTGCTGCGATGTGACCCCCCTGCCCCACCCCCACTGGTGGAACCCCCCCATCGGTACCATAGCAGCAGTAGGGCCCCCCCAGAATGGCAGCCGGGCACCTCACAGGCTGGCATGTGGGCACCACGCTCACCTCTGCGCACACGCACTATGAAGCTGCACACGCACACGCATTCAACATGCATGTGCACACCCCCCCCAGCGAGCCGGGCATTATGGGTAGCAGCAAGGGGGAAAACCACTGGAGGAGGGCAGCAGAGGGACAGCACAGGGGGGGCTAGGTGGCCCCGTGGGGGAGAGTACAGGCGGACGGTGCTGCGCGGCGGCTGAGCAGGGCGTGGCGAGCAGGCCGGGGGGTGCTGTACAGAGACAAGGGAGGCTCCTTCCCTTACAGGAACTGGCTCAGTGAGTCCTCGCCCGCATAGTCCCCACCCGAGGGGCAGGTGCTTCGGGCGCGAGATCAGAGTCTTTGGCCAGCAGGGTCCGGGGGGGCCACACTGCAGCCACACGTCCTACAGTCCCGCCCCATCCCTCCGCTCCCTCACTGCTCCCAAACCGGGCTCTGAAGGAGGGGCTGCTTTCAGGGCGGCTGGTGGGATCCACAGGGAGAAATCATGGCCAAGAACTGCAGAGACGGTCGCTCTTCTCACTCCATCGAGTCCCTGTCTCCCCCAGCGCCCCCCCCCCCCCCCCCAGGGGCACTCACCCAGCACAGACCCTGTAGTGGAGGGCTAAGCTGTATCGTACTGCCCAGCCACCAGCTGTGTGACATACCGTATTGAAACGAACCTCGGCTGGGCCTGGCAGGGCACTGAAGGATCTTACGATGAACACACCTGGTGTGTGTGAGCAAGCGCTGTGGCCAGTCTGTACCTGATACTGGAGCACGACATGGTGTCAGGAGTAAACTAAGAACAGCAACAGAAGGAAAACAACAACAACAAAGGTTGCAAGAGCTCATCAACATGCTACTCTTCAGTGCCCCAGAGACCGTCAGCTTCAACAAACCTTCCCAGTGGACAGACCAAAAACAATATTTTGCAAGATTTTCCATTGCTACCAAGCTCCACTAGGAAACTGATGATATCCAGGTATCTTCTTTAATTTATGCTATGGGGAAGCAAACAGAGCATATCTTTAAATCCTTTGACTTTACTGACGATAATGGCAAAGATGACTAGGAAAGGGTTCTGGCTATGTTTGATGTATACTTAATACCTCCGAGAAATGTGCTTTATGAAAAAGTATGTTTCCACCAGAGACTTCAAGAACCAGGGGAAAATGCTGAAAGTTTTATAAGAGCTCTGCGAACATTGGCTGAAAACTGTGATTTTGGGAATGCAAACCATAAAAATAACAGAGACAGGCTGGCTATTGGGTTAACAGATACAAACTTTTGACAGCAGCTATAACTGAAGAGAGATTTAGCCCTAGCCACGGCTATCCAAAGAGCAAAGCATTCTGAGCTGGTGAGACACCAAAACCTGGGCAACTTGAGAAAACCCCAAACTTAGAAACTGTAAACAGACACCTGAGTGTTAAAAGTCCATTATCATCAAGCCCCTGAGGCAAGGAGAGAGAATGACGAGGCTAAGAGGGACAAATTCCAGCCTAGGTGCAGAAGGCGTGGAAGAAGTCATATCCCAAGAGATGATGCCTGGCCAGCCAGAGGTGCAAGCTGTAAAACATGCACAACGTATGGACATTTTGCAGCTGTTTGCTGCACCAAAGCAGGCAGTGGGTTGACATTGTTTCTGGGATCTGTCACTGGTAATGACACAGAGCCTGCCTGGAAAGTGAAACTGAATATTCATGGCAAGACTATTGACTTGCGAACTGATTCAGGAGCTGACATCAATCTCTTCAACCCCTCCCAGAGCTGAAGTCACCTGACCCAGCTCTGACTATCCCTGAAGTTACTCTGAGCATGGGACAGCTCACGACACAAACAGCTTTGCATTCAGAGTGCATGTGATCAAAGAACCACAGACCAACCACCTTCTGAGCCACAGCGTGGCAACCGCGATGAGCCAGGTGAGAGAGGTGGAAGAACTCGGAGGAGTATTTGCGGACAGTTACTTTTGAAAGTTGATCCAGTGCAAATCCCCTCAAGGGACAATGCTGAACCATAAATTGTGCTTACACCTCACTGGATTCCTATCCCCTTACTTCATAAAGTGGGACCTGAGTTAAGGAGAACGGAGCGAAATGGCATAACCGAGAAAAATCTCTGAGCCAACAGCATGGTGTGCACCGTGGTTCCAGTTAGACAGAAACATACGAAGCTGTGTGGATCTTAAAACACACAATGAAGCAGTTGTGAGAGAAAAATGCATCCTCCCACACTGGGTGGCTTCCTCCCCACTGTGAAAGGAGCTGCAGGATTCTCCAAGCTGGACGCCTCGATCAGATTAATTCCTTTACTCAAAGAAAGTGCTAAACTAACTCCATTGATCACACCCTTTGGGAGACTTTGCTTTTGAAGATCTCCTTTTGGGATTGCCAGGGCACCTGAAACTTTCCAAAGCAAGATGGCACAAGTGTTAATGGACACAAATGGAGTTGTAGTTGTCATGGACTATATTCTGAAATATGGATCTTCGATGAAAGAAAACAAGACAACCCTCAACGCACTGTTAAACCCAGTCAATCTGGACTGATGCTAAATGAGGAAAAATGCATTTTCCACCTACACCAAATTGAGTTTTTGGGACAGACAATAAACAGATGGAATCAGTCCTAGCCCCGAGAAAGTAAAAGCAATTCATGAATTGAATGCACCAACTAATGTACCAGAACTGAGACGTGTACTAGGAATGGTAAATTACTTTGGTCGATACCTACAAGACCTTTCTACGGTGACAAAACCATGGACTGAACTGTTAAAATCCAAAACATCTTGGCTATGGGGCCAAACCAAGATATTGCCTTCAAATGACCCCCACAGCTCCAGTGCTCAGGTGTGAGGATGTGACCAAACCCCCAGTGGGGGTCAGTGCAGACGCAGGCACTGTGGCCTGGGGCTGCATGGTGGCAAGAACAGGGCTCTGAGGTTTGCTGTCACACAGCGTTAAAAGGAGTGCCTGGCAAGGGCATAGATCTCTGTGTGAACGACTCCTTTACGCTGCTGACAGACCGTAAACGGCTTGTAACCCTCATCAGTGGAAAAGACCCGGCTCAAGCACTGCTGAGATGCCAGTGTCTATTGCTAAGGTTAATGCGATTTAACCCAATTGCTAAATACGTTCCTGGGAAAAATCTGGGGGTAGCAGAAAATCTGTGCGAGAGCTCCCGGAGCTCAGCATTGCATGGCATAAAGGCATGCGTGGATGCTGTGGACCCAAACAGGCCAGTGTCAGAAAAGAGACTATCCCACCACAGAAAGCAGCCTTGCCACACGCTCAGCTTCAGGAAGTTCTCAGTTACACTGGGGCAACTGGCCCAAGGCTTTAAAGGACGCTAAGGAAGTGATGAGACTACTTTGCGATGTGCGGACAATGGAACGCGTTGGATGGACTCATGGTTAAAGGCAATTGCATCGTAATTCCAAACCAAACGAGGCGAGAAATCCTGAACCTCCTCCATGAAGGACATCGGGGACGAACTAAATGCCGTGAATGGGCCAGTCAGTGTGGTGGCTGGGCATTAGCAAGGACACAGGAATAAAGTATCTGCATGTGAGCACTGCAGAATGAACAGACCTGCACAACTCACACAACACCCCGACCAGACAGGCCTGGGAAGAGACTAGCTGCAGATTTATGTGAATTCAGAGGTCATCGTTACCTGGTCATTGTGGACTCTTTTCCCACATATACTTGACAGACACGTCATGTCGCTGTGTCATCGAGAAATTGAAGTGCCCTTTTGCTCACTTCGGTATTCCAGAACAACTAGTGATGGACAACAGACCACAACTCACTGCAGCAGAATTTAAGTCAGTCTGAACAAAATATTATTTTGATCATATTCCTAGCAGCCCACATTCCCCATGAGTGAATGGAGAGGCTGAGAGAGCTGTACAGACAGCCAAAAAAATCCTGCAGTGGGAAGATCCACTCCTTGCTATGACGTTATTGACATGAACTGTGACCGTATAGATCATTGTTGCAACCAGGGTCCTATGGTTGCACCAGGTCTTGTACAGAGGAGGCCAAGTGGGTGTCTATGGAGAGGTTCTGATTTGCTGGTTAGGATGATGCTGTCTGTATGTGTGCAGCATTCTTGTAGTTGAAGTTATGAATATTGGCTCTGGACTTGTATCTCAATGTGTTTGATTCTAAGTAGCCTCAGTGAAGCATTTGGTCAGCTTCCTGAGAAAGGAGTTTGCAGATTAAGTGACCAATCAAGAAACACTTAACTGACAATGGACCTTGGGAGACTCCAGTCCACATATGAGAAATCTTCCTGGGGACGTTCAAGATAGCATGTGAGCAATGGCTGCCACCTGCAAACTGAGTCATGCATGGACATGTGACCTGCCCATGTGGCTACGAACTAGGATGACCAGATGTCCCGATTTTATAGGGACCAGGGCCGGCTCCAGGCACCAGCCAACCAAGCACGTGCTTGGGGCAGCACCTGGAGGGGGGCAGCACTGAGGTTTTTTTGTTTGTTTGTTTGTTTGTTTTTAAAAACACTCTTCCCAGCTAGGGCAGCGGAGCCGCGGGCCAGCCCCGCTCCCAGGCGGCACCCCTGCCGGGGCAGCGGGGAAGACGCGCTCCTAGCTGGCGCCCCGGCCGGGGCAGCGGGGAAGCCGCCCTTCCTGCCGGCACCCTGGCCGGGTTGGCAGCGGGGATGCCGTGCTCCCCGCCGGCGCCCCAGCTGGGTCGGCAGCGGGGATGCCGCGCTTCTCGCCGGCGCCCCGGCCGGGGCAGCAGGGAGCGGCATTGCCCCGGCCGGGGGACCGGGGCCGCAGCGCCCTGTGGAAGCCACCCTCCCCACCAGCGCCCCAGCTGGGGCAGCGGGGCCGGGGAATACGCGCTCCCCGCCGGCCCCTGGGCCCAGGCAGCGGGGAAGCCACCCTCCCCGCCAGCGCCCCGGCCGGGGCGGCAGCGGGGATACCGCGCTCCCCGCCGGCGCCCGGCAGCTGGGGAGCACGGCATCGCTCCGGCTTGGGGAGTGGGGCGGCAGGCATGCCGTGCTCCCTGCCTGCGCCCCGGCCGGGGCAGCGGGGAGCGGCATCGCCCCGGCCAGGGGACCGGGGCCGCGGCGCCCTGGGGAAGCCGCCCTCCCCGCCGGCGCCCCGGCCTGGGCAGCGGGGCCACGGGAATGCCGCCCTCCCTGCCGGCACCCGGCCTGAGAGGGGCGGCCGGTGGCTTTTTTGCCTGGGGCGGCAAAAAAGCCAAAGCCGGCCCTGATAGGGACAGTCCCGATTTTGGGGTCCTTTTCTTATATAGGCTCCTATTACCCCCCACCCCCGTCCCAATTTTTCACACTTGCCGTCTGGTCACCCTACTACGAACTCCATCTTGTTGCTGTAATTTTGCACAGGAGAACAATGGGGTTTCCGCACAAAAGAGAATATAAAAGGCCCTGGAAACCCCTCCATTTTGTCTTCAATCCTGCCCCTTACCTCTGGAAGAACCTTGCTACAAACTGAAGCTCTGAACAAAGGACTGAATGACCCATCCCAGCTGTGGATGTACTCCAGAGACTTGATTTGAGCCTGCAGTTTATTCCATCACTGCTACAAGCCTGAACCAAGAACTTTGCCATCGCTGGATGTAATTGATTCCATTTAACCAATTCTAGCACTCACCTAGACCTTTTTCCTTTTATGAATAAAACTTTAGATTTTAGATTCTAAAGGGTTGGCAACAGCGTGATTTTTGGGTAAGATCTGATTTGTATATTGACCTGAGTCTGGGGCTTGGTCCTTTGGGACCGGGAGAACCTTTTTTCTTTTACTGGGTTATTGGTTTTCATAACGAGTGGCACTGGTGGGGATACTGGGAAACTGGAGTGTCTAAGGGAATTGCTTATGTGACTTGTGGTTAGCCAGTGGGGTGAGACCGAAGTCCTCTCTGTTTGGCTGGTTTGGTGCCTTGGTGTGCAAAGGAACCCCAGCCTGGGGCTGTAACTGCCCTGCTCTGAGCAATTTCTCCTGAATGGACACTTCATTACACTTGCTCTTCTGAGTTACATATCAACATCAGTAACAGATACTGGATATAGTCCAGCACAGTTCCTGATGGGAAGACAATTCAGAATGGCTGTTCCAACTTTGGAAAGAAACCTATCTCCAAAGTGGCCAGACATGAAGAGAGTAGCCAAATTGGATAAAAAGGCTAAAAGATCTTATGAACACTTTTACAACAGACGTCACTCAGAGAACTGACAGGTCTAGAACGTGGTGACCATGTTCACGTCAAATTGGATGGAGAAAAAGGATGGACAACACCAACTGTCATAAAGAAAAAAAAATCAGCGCCTGGATCATATACGATCAACACCAACGGTGGAGAGTTCAGCAGAAAACATCGACACCTACAGTTTGTTCCTCCAAGAGAATAATCAACAGAGCAAACTACAGATGGTGAATGCAGAACAAGGATACAACTCAAGGATTCCTATCCAACCATAGCTACTAACGCATCCACCATACCCAACAAATCAACTAATCCAACTAACCCCAGGTACTCACCCAACCCAACCCATCATCCCCAACCAACCAACCAACCAAACCCCAGCTACAAACCCAACCACACCACCATCCCCAACCAATCCCAACTAACCCTAACCAACCAACCCCCAGCTACTAACCCAACCCAACCACCATCCCCAACTAACCCTAACCAACCAATCCTAGCTATTAACCCAACCCAACCACCATCCCCAACCAACCCCAACTAACCCTAACCAACCAACACCAGCTATTAATGCAATCCAGCCACCATCCCCAACCAACTAACCCTAACCAACGCCAGCTACTAACCCACCCCACCATAACAACCCACCTCAACCAACTAACCTTAACCTACCAAAACCAACCAACTGCAACTATGGACAGACAAATGGAAGGACGGATACCCTCTGCTGCTAACCCAACACACCATCTGAACCCCAACCAATCAACCCTAACCCACCATCCCAACCAACTAAACCCCAACTACCAACTCCATCTAATCCAAACCAAACCACCAACCCCAACTAATTCTAGCCAACCCACCATCCCCAACCAACCCTAACTAACCCCAGCCATCCCTAATCAACCAAACCCAACTAATCGTAACCAACTATCAATATTTTATATTTACAAGTGCATGAGGACAAGGTGTTAGCGTGGACCTGGTGGAATGTGAGTCCCATGTCACTGACACAGGTACCAAGCGGGGAGAGCAGCCAGGGTCACTTTGCCTCTATGTGCCCCCAGGTGGGTGGCACCAGGACACGCAGGCAGAGAGTGCCCCCCCAGACACTGGTGGCCAAAGATTCCAATCACACGTGCATGGGGAGCCTGCCTTGAGAGGGGGATCCACAGGGCCAGGGCCTGGGGAAGAAACGGCTCCTGACATCCTCCCTTGCCGAGAAGGGGCAGCCTCATGCCAGCAGTCCCTCCCCAGGGAACCCTGAGGAGCAGACCCTCCCTTTCTTCATCACCAGGGCTCCCTCCCTCCCCAGCTGCCTGCCCCAGGAGCACTGGGGTGATGGGCAGGACCCCTGCTGGCCCGCGGGCCCCGGGGATGGACAGACAGATGGAAGGACGGATACCCGCTGCTGCTGACAGGACACGAAGGTCTGGAAGCCGGGCGCCACACCGAAGCCCAGCTGGTCAATGAAGGGCGGCTCCCCCTGGCTGTGGATCTGCACCTTGACCCCGGCTTCGTAGGAGACCTCATCTGCAAATACAGCAGAGCAGGGGGGTGTTACTGGGGGTCAGGGGGTGGGAGAGGCCTCCTGTTCTGCGGGGGACCTGGCTAGACCTGACTCCTGACCTGGGGCTTTTCAGCCTCGGGGAGGGGGGTGCAGAAAGGCCTGGCTATGCTGGGTGTTGCTGTCTGCGGATGGTGGGGTGTCTGTCTATGCTGGGTGTTGCCGTCCCAGGGACTGGGTCGGGCAGGGCTGTCCCTGCCGAGTGTTGCTGTCTGGGGGGGGTGTTGTTGTCCCAGGGCCAGGGCCAGGCAGGGCTGTCCGTGCTGGGTGTTGCTGTGTGTGTGTGTGTGTTGTTGTCCCAGGCACAGGGTTGGGCAGGGCTAGCCGTGCTGGGTGTTGCTGTCTGGGGGGGTGTTGCTGTCCCAGGGATGGGGTTGGGCAGGGCTGTCCGTGCTGGGTGTTGCTGTCGGGGGGGTGTTGCCGTCCCAGGGACGGGGTTGGGCAGGGCTGTCCGTGCTGGGTGTTGCTGGGTGTGTGTGAGTGTTGCTGTCCCAGGGACGGGGTTGGGCAGGGCTGTCCCTGCCGAGTGTTGCTGTCTGGCGGGGGTATTGTTGTCCCAGGGCCAGGGCCAGGCAGGGCTGTCCGTGCTGGGTGTTGCTGTCTTGGGGGGTGTTGCTGTCCCAGGGCTAGGGCCAGGCAGGGCTGTCCATGCTGGGTGTTGCTGTCTGGGGGGGTGTTGCTGTCCCAGGGCCAGGCAGGGCTGTCCATGCTGTGTGTTGCTGTGTGTGTGTTGCTGTCCCAGGGACGGGGTTGGGCAGGGCTGTCCGTGCTGGGTGTTGCTGTGTGTGTGGGGGTGTTGCTGTCCCAGGGCCAGGGCCAGGGCCAGGCAGGGCTGTCCGTGCTGGGTGTTGCTGTCTGGGGGGGGGGGGGGGTGTTGCTGTCCCAGGGACGGGGTTGGGCAGGGCTGTCCCTGCCGAGTGTTGCTGTCTGGGGGGGGGTGTTGTTGTCCCAGGGCCAGGGCCAGGCAGGGCTGTCCGTGCTGGGTGTTGCTGTGTGTGTGGGGGGTGTTGCTGTCCCAGGGACGGGGTTGGGCAGGGCTAGCCGTGCTGGGTGTTGCTGTCTGGGGGGGTGTTGCTGTCCCAGAGATGGGGTTGGGCAGGGCTGTCCGTGCTGGGTGTTGCTGGGTGTGTGTGGGTGTTGCCGTCCCAGGGACGGGGTTGGGCAGGGCTGTCCCTGCCGAGTGTTGCTGTCTGGTGGGGTATTGTTGTCCCAGGGCCAGGGCCAGGCAGGGATGTCCGTGCTGGGTGTTGCTGTGTGTGTGGGGGTGTTGCTGTCCCAGGGACGGGGTTGGGCAGGGCTGTCCGTGCTGGGTGTTGCTGTGTGTGTGTGTGTGTGTGTTGCTGTCCCAGGGACGGGGTTGGGCAGGGCTGTCCGTGCTGGGTGTTGCTGTGTGTGTGTGTGTGTGTGTTGCTGTCCCAGGGACGGGGTTGGGCAGGGCTGTCCGTGCTGGGTGTTGCTGTGTGGGGGCGGGTGTTGCTGTCCCAGGGATGGGGTTGGGCACGGCTATCCGTGCTGGGTGTTGCTGTGTGTGGGTGTGGGTGTTGCTGTCCCAGGGACGGGGTAGGGCAGGGCTGTCCCTGCCGAGTGTTGCTGTCTGGGGGGGTGTTGTTGTCCCAGGGCCAGGCAGGACTGTCCGTGCTGGGTGTTGCTGTCTGGGGGGGTGTTGCCGTCCCAGGGACGGGGTTGGGCAGGGCTGTCCGTGCTGGGTGTTGCTGTCTGGGGGGGTGTTGCCGTCCCAGGGACAGGGTTGGGCAGGGCTGTCCGTGCTGGGTGTTGCTGTGTGTGTGTGTGTGTTGCTGTCCCAGGGACGGGGTTGGGCAGGGCTGTCTGTGCTGGGTGTTGCTGTCTGGGGGTGTGTGTTGCTGTCCCAGGGCCAGGGCCAGGCAGGGCTGTCCGTGCTGGTTGTTGCTGTCTGGGGGGGTGTTGCCATCCCAGGTGGGGGGGGAGCCCTGCCCCAGCGCCCAGCCTCACCGCTCTCCCCCCAGACGGGCAGGTACTCGTCCTGCTGGATGTTCAGCATTAGCTCCAGCCCGTTGCCGGAGCCACCCTTGACGGTGGTGAGGAGCTCGTTGCCGGGCGCCCCTGCATTGAAGGTGTAGCACTTCCCCAGGCGTGTGAAGATCTGCAGGGGAGACAAGAGCCAGGCACGAGGAGTCAGCCCCAGTCCAGCCCAGGGAGACACTGCACCGGGACCATGACGCACTGGGGGGCGGGGGGGGGCTGTACCATGTGCAGAGCTGTCGGGGGGAGGGGTCGGGGGGCTGTGTCCATGGCATGTGTTCAGCAGCCCCTGAACCTCTGCGGGGGGGGGCTATCAGCCGGGACCCCTCAGGGTCTGTCCGCACTGCCGTGAGCCCAGGGTTGGTGGGACTCCACCCAGCTGTCCCGTGTTAGAGAACCTGGGGCCGGCTAGTTCTCAACCCGCGTTACCAGGGGCTCTGGTGTCCTAGCAGCTCCCAGCCCCGACTCAAACCAGCCCTCGGGCCATGGGGCGCTGAATGTCCACCCTGCACGGGCCAGCTGCCAGGCCCCAGCCACGCGGAGGAGGCGCCTTTGGCCAAACCTCCCTGGCTTGTGCGGTCACTTGCCTAGCGGGAGCTCGGCGCGGGCCGGGGGACACTCGGGCGGCGCTTTCTGACCCACCACAGGGACCTGGCAGAGTTAATGACAGACCAGGAGGAGGCAGAGGAGGAGGAAGAGTACCTGGCATGGCAGCCTCGTGAGGCGCAGCACAGCCGGTGGGGCCCGGCCCCATGCACCCCGGGGTGAATCACAGAATCTCAGGGTTGGAAGGGACCTCAGGAGGTTCTAGTCCAACCCCCTGCTCAAAGCAGGACCAACCCCAACTAGATCATCCCAGCCAGGGCTTTGTCAAGCCTGACCTTAAAAACCTCTAAGGAAGGAGATTCCACCACCTCCCTAGGTAACCCATTCCAGTGCTTCACCACCCTACTAGTGAAAAAGTTTTTCCTAATATCCAACCTAAACCTCCCCCTCTGCAACTTGAGACCATTACTCCTTGTTCTGTCATCTTCTACCACTGAGAACAGTCTAGATCCATCCTCTTTGGAACCCCCTTTCAGGTAGTTGAAAGCAGCTATCAAATCCCCCCTGATTCTTCTCTTCTGCAGGCTAAACAATCCCAGTTCCCTCAGCCTCTCCTCATAAGTCATGTGCTCCAGCCCCCTAATCATTTTTGTTGCCCTCCGCTGGACTCTTTCCAATTTATCCACATCCTTCTTGTAGTGTGGGGCCCAAAACTGGACACAGTACTCCAAATGAGGCCTCACCAGTGCCGAATAGAGGGGAATAATCACGTCCCTCGACCTGCTGGAAATGCTCCTACTTATACAGCCCAAAATGCCGTTAGCCTTCTTGGCAACAAGGGCACACTGTTGACTCATATCCAGTGAGACCGGGCGCTGGGGAAAGCCACGTTTCCGGAGCGTGGGGAGCAGGTTGGGGCCGCGTCCCGCTGGGGAAAGACACCCGCAGGAGCCCCCTGGCTCCCCACACTGGTGCTGGGGGTCGACTCTGGGTCAGGCGCGGCGGAGGTGTCTGAGCGGCCAAGCGGGAGGTTTGCCCCGGAGGGGCGGCAGTAGCGCTCGTCTGGAGGCACAGCCAGAGACCCCCCGAATCCCATAGCCAGAGCTCACCCCGCACCCCACAGCCAGAGACCCCCCCGAACCCCACAGCCAGAGATCCCCCTACACCCCACAGCCAGAGATCCCCCGAACCCCACAGCCAGAGACCCCCCGCACCCCACAGCCAGAGACCCCCCCGAACCCCACAGCCAGAGACCCCCCTACACCCCACAGCCAGAGACCCCCCCGAACCCCATAGCCAGAGACCCCCCCGAACCCCACAGCCAGAGACCCCCCCCCGCACCCCATAGCCAGAGACCCCCCTGAACCCCATAGCCAGAGACCCCCCCGCACCCCACAGCCAGAGCCCCCCCCCCCGCACCCCACAGCCAGAGACCCCCCCATACCTCCTGGCCAGAGCCCCCCCTGCACCCCACAGCCAGAGACCCCCCCGAACCCCATAGCCAGAGCTCACCCCGCACCCCACAGCCAGAGCCCCCCCCGCACCCCACAGCCAGAGACCCCCCCGAACCCCACAGCCAGAGACCCCCCCGAACCCCATAGCCAGAGCTCACCCCGCACCCCACAGCCAGAGACCCCCCCGAACCCCACAGCCAGAGATCCCCCTACACCCCACAGCCAGAGATCCCCCGAACCCCACAGCCAGAGACCCCCCCGAACCCCATAGCCAGAGCTCACCCCGCACCCCACAGCCAGAGACCCCCCCGAACCCCACAGCCAGAGACCCCCCCGAACCCCATAGCCAGAGATCCCCCTACACCCCACAGCCAGAGACCCCCCCGAACCCCATAGCCAGAGACCCCCCCGAACCCCACAGCCAGAGCTCACCCCGCACCCCACAGCCAGAGACCCCCCCGAACCCCACAGCCAGAGACCCCCCCGAACCCCATAGCCAGAGATCCCCCTACACCCCACAGCCAGAGACCCCCCCGAACCCCATAGCCAGAGACCCCCCCGAACCCCATAGCCAGAGCTCACCCCGCACCCCACAGCCAGAGACCCCCCCGAACCCCATAGCCAGAGATCCCCCTACACCCCACAGCCAGAGACCCCCCCGAACCCCATAGCCAGAGACCCCCCCGCACCCCACAGCCAGAGACCCCCCCGAACCCCACAGCCAGAGACCCCCCCGAACCCCATAGCCAGAGATCCCCCTACACCCCACAGCCAGAGACCCCCCCCGAAACCCATAGCCAGAGATCCCCCTGCACCCCACAGCCAGAGACCCCCCCGCACCCCACAGCCAGAGCTCACCCCACACCCCATAGCCAGAGACCCCCCCGAACCCCATAGCCAGAGATCCTCCTACACCCCACAGCCAGAGACCCCCCCGAACCCCACAGCCAGAGACCCCCCCGAACCCCATAGCCAGAGACCCCCCCATACCTCCTGGCCAGAGCCCCCCCTGCACCCCATAGCCAGAGACCCCCCCGCACCCCACAGCCAGAGCCCACCCCATAGCCAGAGACCCCCCCCATACCTCCTGGCCAGAGCCCCCCCTGCACCCCATAGCCAGAGCCCACCCCACACCCCATAGCCAGTGACCCCCCCTACACCCCACAGCCAGAGACCCCCCCGAACCCCACAGCCAGAGACCCCGCTACACCCCACAGCCAGAGACCCCCCCGAACCCCATAGCCAGAGCTCACCCCACACCCCATAGCCAGAGACCCCCCCATACCTCCTGGCCAGAGCCCCCCCTGCACCCCATAGCCAGAGCCCACCCCACACCCCATAGCCAGTGACCCCCCCCACACCCCATAGCCAGAGACCCCCCCATACCTCCTGGCCAGAGCCCCCCTGCACCCCATATCCAGAAACCCCCCCATACCTCCTGGCCAGAGGCCCCCCCGCACCCCATATCCAGAGACCCCCCCATACCTCCTGGCCAGAGCCCCCCCTGCACCCCATAGCCAGAGACCCCCCCGACACCCCATAGCCAGAGTCCACCCCGCACCCCATAGCCAGAGACCCCCCTGCACCCCATAGCCAGAGACCCCCCGACACCCCATAGCCAGAGTCCACCCCGCACCCCATAGCCAGAGACCCCCCCTGCACCCCATAGCCAGAGCCCCCATCACACTGGCCCTCTCCAGCTCTGCAACAATCACCCCATACTCCCCCATACTCCCATTTCCCACCACCTAGAGACTTAACACATGCATCAGGGAAACTGAGGCATAGAAACGTTAAGCACAGTCCCATTCCGTCACACTCGCCCCATGGCCAGAGCCCCTCCCCCCCACACGCATTGCATTGCCAGAGTCCCCCTGCCCCCACCCAAATCAAGCGACTCCTCTTTACCCCATGGCCAGAGGGGCCCCTGCCCACCTGGGGCACAGACCCCCCCCATGCCATAGGGTGTTGCCGATGAGTTGTGGCCCCTTTCCCCCAGGCGGCACCAGCCTGAATCCGGCCCCTCGGATCCTGCAGCCGCTGTCAGCCGGGCTTGGACCCCTGGGGGTGGCAGGCGAGTTTTCAAAAGCCTGGGCAAGGGAGGCTCTCCTGCGGGATCCAGCCGGCCCAGGTTCACACCCTGCTGCCCCCGGGATGCTGTATGCAGCCTTGGTGTGCCTCGGTTTCCCTCGGGGCATGGCACTGCTGCCCAATGAGCTGACACTCCTCCTGGGAGAGCGCGGGGGGGCCACGGTGCTGTCTGGGGAATGGACAGAGTCACTACAGAACCGGCCCAAATCTACAGAGGGGCCAAGGCCTGACCGACCCCCAGCGAGCAGCGGGCCGCCCGGCAGGACTTGGTTACGGAGCTGGCAGCCCAGGGCAGGTGGCTGGGGAAGGGGCTCTTTGTGGGGACTCCGGCACCTGGGGCGGGGAGATAAAGGGGACAACAGCAAGCGCGCCCCGGGCCGGGGGCTGGGGCCGCTCGGCTGGCCCGGCGGGCGCTGGCTGCAGCTGGACTCCGGCCTCGCCGCGCTGACCTTGGCCAGGCGACTAGTCGGCGGCTCCCGGCTGGCACAGGCGGCCCGCGTGGCGGTGAACGCGCCCGGGAGCATTGCCCCCGGCAGGGCCCAGCACGGCCTCCCGCAGGCCTCGCTGCTGGGAGCACGGAGAGACGGGGCGCTGGGGCGAAGGCCCAGCCTTGGAGCGTGGAGGCCACAGGCGGGTCCCTAGGGAACTGGGGGTCCCTGGGCCTGGCCTGCGAAGGGGTCACGCCCCGGAGCCTGGTGACAGGCCGGGCACAGCCCAGATCCTGCGGCTCCGTGTTTGTGACCCATGGAGACCTCTGGGGTCCTCCACCGCCACCCCGGCACTGCATAGAACGGGCTGCCTGGCCAGAGACAGGCCCCCACTTCCCCAGGGAGCCCGGCCTTGGCCAGCGGGGTGGGGGGAGCAGGGGCAGCCCGGGGCGGTTAACAGGAATGCCCAAGCTGGGTAAGGAGCCTGGTGCATCCTGGGGGCGGGAAGGGTCCATACATCCCCCCTCCCCCGTCTGGGGCACCCCGAAATGGCGACTGGGCCCTGGGTAGGGGTGTGATGGGCGCAGCAGGCCCAGGCGGGTACCGCGGCACCCAACCCACACCAGGGACGCTGTCCTGGCAACTAGGCTGCACAGGTAAGGGAGGGGAGGCATCACCATGGCAACGGCTGCACTGAAAGAGGGGAGCCATTGCCATGGTAACAAAGGATCCATCTAAGGAAGGTGGGCGGGGGGGCGGGGAGCCGCCTCCATGTCCATCCGTGTGTGTCCGGTCTCCGTTGAACGCCCCTCGCCTGCCCGCCGGGGCTCGGGGAGGGGGGGACACGCCTGCGATTGTGGGGTTGGCCCCGCAGGCTCCCTGTGCTGGGGGGGGGGGGGGCCACTACCAGGAGTCCCCTGGTCGGTCCCCCCCTCCAGCCTCCCACGCCCCTCTCGTCCCTGGTCTGCCTGCTCCCCCTCCCGCAAGCTGCCAGGCCAGCCCGGCCCAGCGGGGCCAGGCCATGCGGGGCCAAGGGACCCTGCCCAGAGCGAGACCCCCCAAGCCCCTAGCGGAGGCTGGCCCAGCGCTGGCTCTGGACGGTCTCGTTCTCCACAGCAACGTCCGACGCTCTGACCATGCCGAGCGAAACCCTGTGGCAGGGAGTTCCACAGGTGCAGCGTGGGTGGGAACTGAGGGATCCCGCCCCTCAGCCTGCCCCGCGCGGGAGATGGAGGGTCTGCACCTCGCACCCTGCTGCCCTGCGTCCCTGTGCCAAGGTCCCAGCCTGTCGCCCGGCTAGGGCAGTTGCCACCCTAGGCCCCAAACGCTCTCGGCGCCTGGCTCCATCCCCAGCTCTGCTCGCCCCATCCCGCCACAGCTCAGTCCTGAGTCCCCCCGGACCCCTCACTCGCTGCAGCCCCCGTGCCTGCCCTGCCCCCCACAGCGCCCCCTGCTGGGAGAGGCCGGGAGCTCCCCACACAGCGCCCCCTGCTGGGAGAGGCCGGGAGCTCCCCCCACAGTGCCCCCTGCTGGGAGGGGCTGGGAACTCCCCCCACAGTGCCCCCTGCTGGGAGAGGCTGGAGCTGAAGTATCAGGGACCTCCCCCGAGCCAAGGCTCCTGCCCCAGAGAGGAATCCTCCCCACCTGCCTTCTGCCCCACCCCTTCCTTAAAGGGGCAGCACCCACCAAACAGGCCAAGGCCGTGCACCCGCCAGCCCCCCCAGCAGCTGCAGCAGCCCCCCTGCACAGCTAGGGCAGCGTCTGGCTCCGCGGGGCATCAGCGGGGTCTGCAGCCATGCACCAGCGTCTGCTCCCTCAGACAGGCCCCAGCCCCAGGGGTGCGGTGCTGACGGGGGGTGTTACCCGCAGGGCAGAGCAGCCTGGTCCGGGAGACACAATGCACAGACATGCGCACACACTGCCCCGTGTCACACACGGCCCCCGCTTTACACAAGTGTGCACACATGGCCCCGTGTCACACACGCATGTACACGGCCCCCGCGTTACACAAGTGTGCGACAGCGGTCACGCTAGCAGCGGGATTCTTGGTGTCTGCTCCCGGCACTAGGCTGCGAGCAGGGTCCTGTGGGTGCGAACGACACACTGACTCTCCCCCTCCCCCCATTCGGGCTGCCGGCAGGAACTGGGGCCAGGGCTAGCCAGCGCCGCCCATCCCAGCTGGGCTGGAGCAGCAGAGTCACTGTCCGGGCCGGGCCGGGCGAGGGAGGACAAGGCAGCGCTCGCTGGCCAGGGAGGCGAGCGGCGTGCGGCTGAACCGTGCCTTTGCTGGGGTGCAGCGAGTGTTCCCAAGGGGTCGGGTCCGGGTCACTGCAAACCCCTGTGCCAGGCCGGCTCGTGAGCGCGCCCGAGGGTGTGTCTGAGCCACCGGCCGCTGGCTGGCACAGAGCAGCGCGGCTGGCCGACCGCGTACAGGATAGAAACGGGGTCAGAGCGTCCAGCGTTGCTCAGCCGGCCGGACAGCCAGGCCCACGGGTCAGCTGGGCGAAGCGGGGGCCTAGGGTGACCAAATATCCCGATTTTATAGGGACAGTCCCGATTTTGGGGTCTTTTTCCTGTATAGGCTCCTATTACCCCCACGCCCGTCCCAACTTTTCACACTTGCTGTCTGGTCACCCTACGGGGGCTCCTAGCCAGACTGCAGGGGCCAGGCCATCGCCAGTGCTGTTCGGGCCCGTCCCGCGAGGAGGGCTGGAGTGAAGCTGGTGAGGCATCAGGCGTCTCCTGTGGGAAAAGCCCAGCAGCCTGCGGCCCAGACAGGGGCTTCCGGGAGTTGTCGGCTCAGCCCAGCTCCCAAATGTCGCCCAGCTCGCGGCACCGAGATGGCAGGGGGCCCGCGCGCCCGGGCGGGGCTGGCAGGAGCCAAAGCCCTGCGGCTGCGGGATACCAGAGGCAGAGGGGAGACAGCTGGGCTAGGGAACGGATGGGCCCAGGAGTGGGGCCTGGTCTTGCCGGTCTTAGCTCCAGAGATAGGGAATGAGCCCAGGGGGCAGCAGCCCGGACATGGGGGCCGGAGGAATCCCATGCCCAGTACTAGGCACATGGGGGAGGGGTGACTCGTCAGCCCGTTCCCTCTCTGACACCCTGGGAGTGCAAGTCCAACACAACAGTGCCAGCAAGACAACCCCCCCAAACCCAAGTGACTGACAGCCCCAGCCCAGGACCCTGCCCCCCCCAGCCTCGGGCCTGGAGTCAAACATCCCCGCACCTTGCCCAGCACCCCGCTGACAGACACTGCCCCTCCTGAGCGCCCCCCCGCCCCGGGCCTGGAGTCAAACATCCCCCCACCTTGCCCAGCGCCCCGCTGACAGACACTGCCCCTCCTGAGCGCCCCCCCGCCCCAGGCCTGGAGTCAAACATCCCCCCACCTTGCCCAGCGCCCCACTGACAGACACTGCCCCTCCTGAGCCCCCCGCCCCGGGCCTGGAGTCATACATCCCCCCACCTTGCCCAGCGCCCCGCTGACAGACACTGCCCCTCCTGAGCCCCCGCCCCGGGCCTGGAGTCATACATCCCCCCACCTTGCCCAGCGCCCCGCTGACAGACACTGCCCCTCCTGAGCGCCCTGCCCCGGGCCTGGAGTCAAACATCCCCGCACCTTGCCCAGCGCCCCGCTGACAGACACTGCCCCTCCTGAGCGCCCCGCCCCGGGCCTGGAGTCAAACATCCCCCAACCTTGCCCAGCGCCCCACTGACAGACACTGCCCCGCCTGAGCGCCCTGCCCCGGGCCTGGAGTCAAACATCCCCGCACCTTGCCCAGCGCCCCGCTGACAGACACTGCCCCTCCTGAGCGCCCTGCCCCGGGCCTGGAGTCAAACATCCCCGCACCTTGCCCAGCGCCCCGCTGACAGACACTGCCCCGCCTGAGCCCCCCGCCCCGGGCCTGAGGCAGGCTGCGCCGGGCCGCACTCACCGCAGTGAAGTTCTGGGCGGTGCAGTCGGTGCCGCGGAAGGTGCACTGCAGCAGCATCTCGGCCATGTCGTGGCCCGTGCGGTTGTAGAAGTCGGCCATGTCGAAGGGCTTGGCTTTGAAGTGCCGGAAGTTGGCCTTGTCCCGCAGGGCGGCCAGCAGCGGGGGCTCGGCCAGGTGGGGGCTGCGGATCTCGTAGCGGTCGCTGAGCAGGGCCAGCAGCTGGCCCACGTGGTAGAGGTCGTTGCGGGTGATGCGGGAGAAGCGGAACTCGTTGAGGTTGCAGATGGTGATGGCGGGGAAGGTCAGGTTGGGCGCGGCCACCTCGTCCAGCTTGGTGACGTGGGGGTAGGTGAAGAAGTAGGTGACGCGCTCCATGCAGACCACCAGCAGCAGCCCCAGCGAGCCCAGGAAGAGGAGGGCCCAGAGCCCGCGGCGGAGGGAGAGCGAGCCGTGCCGGAAGATGTGGCTGATGCCATGCAGCGAGGAGTTGTTGGCGAAGACCTGGAGGCTGGAGAGCCGCTCGGCCCCCGCGCCGCCCTGCGAGCAGCCCCTCATGGCGGCGCCAGGCCCGGTCGCCGGCTGCCCCTCACGCCCCGGCGCCGGGGCGGGCGCCCGGGCTCCTTGCTGCCCTCCCACGCCTGGGCTGCCCGCGGTGCCCGCCCATGCTCGCCTGTCCGGCAGCCGCGTCCCGGGCTCCCCCGGCCGCCGGCGCGGCCAGAGCCGGACCCTGCCCCCGCCAATCGCAGGCGCTGGCAACCACAGCCCTGGATCACCACGGCGATGGAATGTGGCCTGGGACCCCGTCTCCAGGCTGCGCCCCCCCCGTGCGGCAGCTGCTCAGCGACCCATTGTGCCCGTCTCCCGGCTGCCTGCCGGCGCGATGGCTCCGGCTCGTTAGCAGGCGGCTGCTCCCCCGCCACTGAACATGCTCAGGCTGCGGCTCGGCTCCCCAGCCTGAGCCAGCGCCATCCCCCCCCCGCTCCCCGCCTCCCTCACAGCCGGCCCGATCCCTCCCCAGGCCGAGCGCAGCAGCCGGCACGGCCCCCAAGACCCCCCCAGCTGGGGCTAAACCCGGCACGGCACCCATCTGTGGGTGGGCGAGATCCGCAGCAGAGGGAGAGCGGCCTAGTGGGCTAGAATGGGGGAGGGGCTGGGAGCCAGGACTCCTGGGTTCTCTTCTGGCTCTGGGGGACAGTGGGGTCTGGTGGGTTAGAGCAGCGGGGCTGGGACACAGGACTCCTGGGTTCTCTCCTGGCTCTGGGGGGCAGTGGGGTCTGGTGGGTTAGAGCAGGGGGGCTGGAACCCAGGAACTCCTGGGTTCCATCTCTGGCCTTGCTGCTCACTCTGTGTGACCTGGGGCTGACACACACTCTCTGGCAGGTTCCCAGCACTGTCTGGGCTCATGGGGGGTGGGGTGCAGTATCCCAAGGGGGGTGTCTCTACCCCGCCCACAGATATCCCCTCCAGGGCCTCACTGCCCACAGCTGGGTGCCATGGAAGGCAGACAGCCTTGCCAGGAACACAGCCTCCGGCAGTGCCCCCAGCTTCCCCGGCTGGGAGCTGCCCGCAGACCCAGGAAGGCGAAGGACACTCGGGGGGCAGCAGCTCCTGCCATGCTGACGAGCCTGTGCCCTGGCAGCAGGACCCCCAAGCCACGTCCTCCTGACCTATGCCCAGCGCTGCCCGCTGCAGAGACCCACCGGGCAGTGCCCACCTCCGGGGCTGCTGGTGCCAGGCCCAGGGCCGACAACACTTCCCCCTCCCTCTCCGAGCCCCCCATTCACCCAGCGGAGAGACCTGGAAACAACGATGGACCCACGGCACCCTGGCCGCCCCACAGGGACCCAGCCCCTCCCTCTCTGGGGCAGCCCACCCCATGGGGACCAGCCGTCCCGCTGCAGGAGGGCACTGCTCTGGGGAAGCTTGCAGTGCCGGGGTCCCTGCCTGCAGGGCCGGCAGTGGCTGGGTGTGCGAGGCGAGGACAGGGCCCTCGGGGTGACGCCCCTATGGGGCAGGGGGGCTGAGCGCAGCTGGGGGGGCGGCTGAGGCCCACAGACAGGCACCAGGCAATACAATGGGCAGAAAAATGACCATGGAGCCGTAACATGAACATGTGGACCCCTCCAGCAGAGGCAGCCCCTGCCCCACCCCAAACCCACCTCCCCTCCAGGAGACCCCCACAGCCCGGGCAGGGAGGGGCTGACCCCCGTGCTCAGCTCCAGCACCCTCAAAGCAGGGGTCAGGGAGGCAGCCCCTGCCCCATCCCCAAACCCACCTGCCCTCCAGGAGACCCCCACAGCCTGGGCAGGGAGGGGCTGACCCCCGTGCTCAGCTCCAGCACCCTCAAACCAGAGGTCGGGGAGGCAGCCCTGCCCTGTAGGGCTCTGGGGACACCCCCCAGTACAGCACTGCATGGAGGGGAGGGGTGCTGCGAGACGGGCAGACCAGCTGGCCTGGCCTGGCCCATCCCCCCCCGGCTCTGCCCTTTGGAGGTGGGGGGCTTGTTCAGGGGGCAGTGGGAAGGGCTGACTGCAGAGGCCCCTATCGCCCCAGACCAGCCCCTCCCCAACGGGGCTCTGGCTTAGGATGCCCCAGCGCTGGGACAGAGCCCTGGACATGGGCCGTGGGGCAGGACCTGGCCCTGGCACAGGGTGGGGGCTGCAGGGACGTTGGGTCCCTGTTCTCTGCCCTGGGGGTCCTGCCGCCTCGTGGCTCTGGCAGCGCCGCTGTGGGTAAGGACAGTGCGAGGCCCCCAGCCGGCTAGCGGGCGGGCAGCTCCCCTGCAGGGTGTGCTGACCGCTGGGCCCCCCCCACAGACAGCTGAATCATTGGAGAGCGGGCGGGGGGGAGACACAGGTACAGCTGGGCACCCTGTCCCCCACCTGCCAGTGTCCAGCCCCTGCTTGGCCGGCTCTGGGCAGGTCTGAGCAGTGCCTGGCGCTTGGCTAGTTCCTGCCGATTGTCACCCGTGAACGGCAGCGGCTGCCGAAGGAGACCCCCCAGCTCACTGCACAGGTCACCCGCTGAGTGCCCCCCAGGCGGGCCCTGGCTGCGGCGGGCCCTGGGGAGCTCTGGCTCCCGGTGCTGGGGCCAGGCTGACGCGGGGGGGACTGGGAAGCTGGCGGTGACACAGGAGCAGGTCCCTGCGCTGGAGCAGCGAGACCAACACGTGCTGGAGGCTGCAGGGCTCCGGGGCCCCCTGGCCTCCACAGCCCCAGCCCAGCACAGAGCCGGCTGCAGGGGCCTGGCCTCTGGCTCGGGGGGGCTCCTAGCTACTCCGGTCCCAGCAGGGGGAACAATGGGGAGAGAGGCAGGGTGCTGGATGTGAGGGGTGCCCAGTTGCTCCAGTGCCAGCAGGGGGCGCTATGGGGGGCAGGGCAGGGTCCCAGCAGGGGGCGCTATGGGGGGCAGGGCAGGGTCCCAGCAGGGGGCGCTATGGGGGGCAGGGCAGGGGGTGCTATGGGGGGCAGGGCAGGGGGGCAGCAGGGGGTGCTATGGGGGGCAGAGCAGAGGGCGCTATGGGGGGCAGGGCAGGGTCCCAGCAGGGGGTGCTATGGGGGGCAGGGAAGGGTGACAGCAGAGGGCGCTATGGGGGGCAGGGCAGGGTGCCAGCAGGGGGTGCTATGGGGGGCAGGGCAGGGGGGCAGCAGAGGGTGCTATGGGGGGCAGGGTGCCAGCAGGGGGCGCTATGGGGGGCAGGGAAGGGTGACAGCAGAGGGCGCTATGGGGGGCAGGGCAGGGTGCCAGCTGGGGGTGCTATGGGGGCAGGGCAGGGTGCCAGCAAGGGGTGCTATGGGGGGCAGAGCAGGGGGCGCTATGGGGGGCAGAGCAGGGGGCGCTATGGGGGGCAGAGCAGGGGGCTGGCTGTGGGGGGAGCTCCCGGCTACTCAGTCACAGCAGGGGGCAGGGAAGCGGCAGGCCCTCTCATTGCCCTGTGCTGTGCGGCAGGGGAGCGCCCCCTCCTGTCACAGGCTGTACAGACCTGCCGTGGGGCTGGGGGCACCTCGGGTCTGCACGGCGCTAGCCCAGGGCTGCTGGAGTCAGGTGGAGGCTCCCCCAGGCCCAGCCTTCCCTGCCCAGCTGGCTGGGACGTGGCTGACAGGGCTGGCCCTGCGGCTCAGCACGCCTGCGGGGGAGCCTGGCCGGCCGCTCACCCGCCCCCGGCCTGGGAGCAAAGGGTGCAGGAGCCAATTTTAACCCAGGTACCTCTGGGTGCCAAGGGGGAGGGGCCGAGAGGTGCACAGGGATCTCCTGCAACTGGGGTGTACGTCCGAGAGGGCTCCAGTGACAGCCAGTGTCTCACGAGTCTCCAAGTTCCGTGTGAAAGGCACGCGCAGATCCCACGGCAGGGGTCAGACGCTCGCCAGGCCTGCGGCTAGGGGTGAAAAGTGTCTTCCGTGGGACGAGAGCGGCAGGAGTCTGGCTGCTACTGGGTCTCCGCCCAGGCTGAACCGAACCTGACGCAGGAGTGTGGAAACGTCAGAGAAAAGTACCGGGAAGACGTACACAGCTTGGGGGCAGACTGGGGTCGCCAACTTTCTAATCACACAAAAGCAAACACCCCAGCCGCACCCACTCCACCCCACCTCCCTCTGTCACTTTCACCGGGGGGGGGGGGGCAGAGGTGCGGGCTCCGGGGGGGGGGGGGCAGAAATGAGAGGTTCAGGGCTGGGGCTTGGGGTGCAGGCTCCAGCCAGGGATGAGGGGTTTGGGCTCAGAGCTGCGGTTTGGGTTCCAAGAGAGAGTTTGGGTGCGGGAGGGGGCTCAGGGGGTTGTGGTGTGGACTCGGGGGGGAGTTAGGGTGCGGGAAGGGGTTCCAACCTGGGGCTGTTCCTGGTAGCGGATGCTGTCCTGCCCCTAGACGCAGGGGCAGCCAGGTGGCTCTGTGCACTGCCCACACCCGCAGCTTCCTTTGGCCGTGGTTGCCGGCCAATGGGAGATGCGGGGGCAGCCCAGGGGGATGGGGGCAGCGCAGGGAGCTTCCCTGATTGTCCCTCCACCTAGGGGGCGCAGGGACCTGCTGGCCGCTTCCAGGGCACAGCACGGTGCCAGGACAGCTAGGGACTAGCCTGCCAGCCCTGCTGCACCGCCAACTGGATTTTAAATGGTCCCGTCAGCAGCACTGACCGGAGCCGCCAGGGCCCCTTTTCGACCGGGCGTTCCGGTTAAAAACCGGACGCCTGGCAACCTAGGGCTGGGCTGTCTCAAGGTCCCATCTAAGGTTTGCTCTAGTACAGTCAGGGCACAAAGACGACACCAGGGGAAGGACCCGACAGCGCGTTTGCTGCATGAAAGGGGCGTCCAGCAGGCATGGCTGAAACTTCCGGTGAGAACGTGGGTGAAACAACCATCGTCCGACAAGAGGGTCACGTGCTAATTTCAGTCTCTAAAAGGCGAGTTACAATGTTTTTTTATATGTAACCGTTTGTTTCCAATGTTCTTACTCCGTATCCCCCCCAATCTTGTTTCACTGTCAATATATCTCAGTGCTGCGTGTTCCCTGGGCCGGAGTTGACTCCTCCCCGCGGATGTGCTGTGTGAGAGCAGCAGGCCTGGGGATTTGGAGAGATCAGGGCACCGCAGAGAAACCCCAAGGGCTCGGAGGCTGGTGGTGCCTATCGCTGCCCGTACAGAGCAAAAGACCTAAGGGGGCCTGGCTGGCAGGCTGGCCTGGCTAGAGGCTGGTGGGTCCAGGGAGCCAAGCCCCAGCAGGCCCAGACCTGACCCCTTCATGCCAAGGGCAGGTGGTGGAGCGGTGCCTCCCAAGGCTGGGTACCCGGGGAGCACCACACTGACCTGCAGGGTGCGGGTTGCCCCATCGTCTGCAACGAGGGAGGGGCAGGTGCCCGGCCTGGGAAATGGGAACCTTCCGGGGGGAGGGGAGAGGCCAAGCTGGGCTGGGGTAGTGCTGCCCCCCTATGAGTCCTGGGAGCTGGGACTCAACCCGTCACCAACCTAAGGGCTGGGGACAGGGCTCCCCTAGTCTCAGCCCCAGGGGGGGACAGAGCCCCCATGGGGACAAGGCTCCCATAGTCTCAGCCCTGGGGGGGAGGGAGGGCACAGAGCCCCCATGGGGACAGGGTTCCTGTAGCTTCAGCTGGTCCAAGTGGGGAAACGTGCGTCTCCCTCCTGCTCCTACAGAGGCTGGCGTCTCACCTTCAGCATCGCCCACCTCCGGCCTGGCTCCCTTGCCACTGATCTGCCCCCCGCCCCCCACCCCAGGCAGCCTCAAGGCCCGGCAGGGTTAGCTCCTTGGGGGAGGGGCTCTGTCCCTGCAGGGCTGGGTCCCCATGTGCTGCGGGGAGTGGGCAGCCGGCTCAGCCTCTCTTGGGCAGCAGGAGTTTGCACCCACGGGGTGAACCCTGCGTGCAGCGAGCCGGCCCCAGAGGGGGGCTCTGTGGGGCCCAGGGTGGGGGAACGGGCCTTTGCGTTGGGCTCCCCACACTGGCGGGTGCCAGAAGCTGGCTGGGAGAGCAGGGCCCCGACGCCTCTCCCTGGGCACAGGAGGAGAATTCAGCCAGAGGATCCTGCTTTATTCAATGCGCCCCCAAACCGGCCCACCCGGCCTGTAGCAGGCCGCTCCGCTGCGGGCCCACGGTGCTGTGGGAGGAGCTTGCCCGGGCCCTGCGGCCCCACCAACACCAGGCTGGGATGCTGAGCCCTGCAGAGCGGGCAGGCCAGCCCCGGGGGCTGCAATGCGCAGGCAGGAGCCTAGGGCACCGCCGCCGGGCCTAACCGGGGAGCTCCTCGTCTGACAGCTGCTCGGGGGACAACGCCTGCAGGTGGCTGGCCCGGATGCTGACGATGCTGGGGCAGGCGGCCAGGAGGCTAGCCACACCGGCCGCCGTCACCCCGGAGCCATCCAGGTTCACCTGAGCGATGGGCACTTGGCGGAGGTAACGCAGCCCTAGAGCAGAGAGAGGCGAGGGGTTAGCCTGGGCAGCGCGACCCAGCTCCTTCCCACTCCCCCCCCCAGAACGGGGCTGTGTCCGGTCCCGTACCCCTGCCCCATGCTGCCCAGGAGCGAGTGGGAGCCAGGCAGTGTCCGGCCTGGAGGGGGCTCACCTCGGTCGGTGACGCGTGTGCGGCTCAGGTTCACCTTGAGGAGCTGTTTGCAGCGGCTGATACCCAGCCTCACCACGCTGTCTCCCACGGGCGTGCTCGCCAGGCCCAGCACCTGGGACAGCAGCGGGCGTCAGAACACACGGTGCCCCGCAGCCTGCACCCAACCCGCCCCCCAGGCCGAGGGGGCAGCGATAAACCACCCAGCACAGCAGCCCTTGTGCCCCTGCTGCCCCAGAGCCTGCTGGGGGCAGCAGGGGCCATCCATGCCCCACAGCTCCTCCTCAGCGCTGCCCGCCGGGGCTCTGGGGTGAGCAGCAGCTCCACCTCCTGGGCACGCAGGCAGGAGCCTTCCTGCCACAGGCACCCCCAGCCGTTCCCACTGGGGCCTCTCTGGTCTGAGGGGGGGCAGTGTTGGGCCAAGCGCCTTGGGGGTGTTGCCAGAACCCACTGCCATGCTGCCCCCCATTCGCTGCCAGGGCAGGAGCCCCCAGGCCCAGCTGGGGCAGGGACGTTTCATGGGGGAAGGGGAGGGATGCTCAGGGAAAAGCCAGGTCCCAGCCTGCCCCGCTAGCCCTGGGCAGCTGCAGAGCGGGTGCCCGGGAGCCCTGCCCCGCCCGGTACCTGCAGGAGGGGCAGCCGGGTGATGCAGCGGGCCACGCCGGCGCTGGAGACGGCGGTCCGGTCCAGGCACAGCTCCTCGAGGTGCTGCAGGCCCTGCACGTGCTGCAGCCCGGAGTCGGTCACCAGAGTGTTGCAGAGTGAGAGCTGCCGCAGCCTGGGGCAGGGACAGGGGCATGAGCGGGGGCCAGTGGCTCCCGCCCCCACGGGGACCTAGTGCCCAGCCCCTCCCCCCAGCGGCGCTGCCCGGGTGCAGATCGCGGAGGCGGGTCCAGTGGGGCTCGGCAGCAGCTGCTCGGCCGCGGGGTCCATCCACCCAGCGCCCTGACACCACCAGCCCCTGCTCTGCTGGGCTCCTCACCCCAGCCTGCAGCCGGGCTCGCCTGGCCTCCGAGAACCTGCCCCAGGCTTCTCCCAAGTCCCAGCGCCCAGGCAGGGACACGGGGGGAAGGGAGCCCACGGGGCTGGGCGCCTCCCTCTTCTCCCAGGCACCTGTGCAGCCGGGGCAGATGGCGCAGCCCCTCGTCGGTGATGTGGGTGAAATCGGTCAGGTCCAGCTCCAGCAGCCCCTGCAGGCGGCACAGGAAGTGCAGGCCGGAGTCGGTGACCGTGTGCCGGCTTGGCAGGCTCAGCTGGGCCAGTGGCAGGCCTGAAACAGGCAGCGGGGCAGTGAGCGGCCCTCACCCCATCCCCCCCGCGCCGGCAGCACAGCTCTGGGGCTCCCGACCGGCCCACCCGCCCCGCTGGGATCGGGCCCTGCCCAGCCCCTCGCCCAGTGTCCAGCTCCGACAGAGCACGCGAAGGGCCCTTGGGGCGGCAGCACCGTGAGGGCAGGACCCTGCCCCGGCCGTGCACGGGCAGCTAGTCACTGCTTCTCCCAGGTCACGGGGCCCTGCTCCGGCCCCTCGGGGCTCCGGCCAAGCTCTGCCAGGGAACCCCAGCCCAGGGCGCTCCTACCTGAGACGAGCTGCAGCGCCTGGTCCCCATCCACGGACTGCACTCCAGACAGGGTGAGCGTGGAGAGGGCAGGGTGGGAGGCCAGGGCCGCTAGGGAGGCTTGGCTCACGCGGGTGTCGTCCAGGTGCAGCGTGTGCAGGCGACTCAGCTGCTGCAGGGCAGAGAAATCCGAGATCTGCCAGAGACCCACTGCCCGTCAGAACCACACCCAGGGCAACCCCGCCCTGCCTGCTACCCCAGCCCCTGCCAGTCCCCGCCCTGCCTCGAGGGGACAGGCCTCCTGCCCCGGCCCCTGCCCCCGGAGCCGGCCAGTCCCTGCCCTGCCTCCTACCCCGGCCCCTGCCCCCGGAGCCGGCCAGTCCCCGCCCTGCCTCGAGGGGACAGGCCTCCTGCCCCGGCCCCTGCCCCCGGAGCCGGCCAGTCCCTGCCCTGCCTCGAGGGGACAGGCCTCCTACCCCGGCCCCTGCCCCCGGAGCCGGCCAGTCCCTGCCCTGCCTCGAGGGGACAGGCCTCCTACCCCGGCCCCTGCCCCCGGAGCCGGACAGTGCCCGCCCTGGCCCTGGATAGCAGCCAGCGCCCCCTAGAGGAGACAGGCCTCCCCTGGTGCAGCGACCGCCACTGGGCACCTGGTAGTGGGTTTTGGCAGTTTGCACAGGGAAGTCTTTGCTTATTATTATGCCCCATGCAGGTTCTGGGGCAGCTGAGGAGGCGGGATGTGCTATTCAGCTTCCTGGGTTCAGCAGTAAGGTCCTTGGACTCCAGGGAGGAGGCTGCTGAGCCCAGGAAGCTGGTACCAGATCCCACCACCTCAGACGCCTTGGATCCTGCACGGGGCAGAGCAGAAGCTCCGGTTCTTTGGGGAGAAACACGAGTTCTTCCCATGGGGTGGCTCGGAGTCTCACGCGGGGACGTGCAGCATGGCTGGGGCGGCTCTGCCTAGCTCGAGGCTCCTCTGGGCAGGGAGCTCAGCGCTCCAGGTGCGGGGGAGAGGACAGGGTGGGGCAGGACAGGGGAGACTAGCTTCCCTGAAGGGGGGCTCAACCCGCCGCCCATGGGCCCCGTGCCCCATTCCCTACCTCCAAGCCAAGCAGTCTCCGACCTGGGACGGGATGGGAGCCAGCACCCCCCTAGAGGGGAAAGGCCCCCGTGTCCCATTGTGACGTTACTGACATAACCTGGGACCTTAGAAATCATTGTTGGAACCACTGTTATAGATTTGCAGCAAATATTGTACAAAGGTTGTTGTGTGATTATGGAAAACAATCATAATTAGCAAATCGTAACCTACCTGTGTGTGTACCATTCTTGTAGTTAAAGGTATGAATATTGGCTAGGTACTTGTATCTCAATGTGTTTGATTCTAAGTAGCCTCAGTGAAGCATTTGGTCAGCTTCTTGAGAAAGGAGTTTGCAAGGTAACTGACAATAGACCTTGGGAGACTCCAATCCACATAAGAAATCTTCCTGGGGACGTTCAAGGTAGCATGTGAGCAATGGCTGCCACCTGCAAAAACTGAGTCATGCATGGACATGTGACCTGCCCATGTGACTCCAAACTCCATTTTTGCTGTAATTTTCCACAGTAAGAACAAAGGTGTTCTTACACCTAGAGGAGACGATAAAAAGCTGATGCCTCATCTCCATCTTCTCTTCAATCCTGCTTCTGACCTCTGGAGGGACTTTGCTACAAACGGAAGCTCTGAACAAAGGACTGAATGACCCATCCCTGCTGTGGATGTGCTCCAGAGACTTGATTTGAACCTGCAGTTTATTCTATCACTGCTACAAACCTGAACCAAGAACTTTTCCATTGCTGTATGTAATTGATTCCATTTAACCAATTCTAGCTCTCACCTAGACCTTTTCCCTTTTATGAATAAACCTTTAGATTTTAGATTCTAAAGGATTGACAACAGCGTGATTTGTGGGTAAGATCTGATTTGTATATTGATCTGGGTCTGGGGCTTGGTCCTTTGCGATCGGGAGAACCTTTTTCTTTTACTGCGGCATTGGTTTTCATAACCATTTGTTCCCATAACGAGTGGCACTGGTGGTGAGACTGGGAAACTGGAGTGTCTAAGGGGATTGCTTGTGTGACTTATGGTTAGCCAGTGGGGTAAAATCAAAGTCCTCTCTGTCTGGCTGGTTTGGTGCCTTAGTAGTGAAGGACCCCCAGCTTTGGGCTGTGACTGCCCTGCTCTAAGCAATTTGTCCCGAATTGGCACTCTCGGTTGGGTCCCACCAGAACCAGCCTCGTTACACCCATTCCCTGTGCCCTCTGGAGGGGAGGGCCCTGTGCCCCATTCCCCACCCCCCACTCGTGGCCCATCACCTCGGTCTGCTTGAGGCTGAGCAGCGCCAGGCAGGGTGCGCACTGGGGCAGCAGGCGCAGCGTGCTCTCTGTGATCACCGTCCTGTTGAGGCTCAGGTGGCTGAGTGCGGAGGGAGTCGAGTGCAGGTAATCTGCCATGCCGCAATCGCTGATTTTGGTCTGGTCCAGAGCCAGGTACGAGAGGTGCGGGAGCCCTGGCGGGGAGGGGAGGAGATGTTACCAGGGGCAGAGATTGGCGCAGGCTGAGCACAAAGAGCTGGGCCAAGCCACTGTGTGTGGGGTCCAGCCGCAACGCGGGGAGCAGGTGGGAGGGGCGGAGCCTCAAGCTGGGAGGGATGAGACGTGGGAGGGGTAGAGCTGGGTGGGGCCGAGAGGTGGGAGGGGGCGGAGCCCCGACCCGGGAGGGATGAGACGTGGGAGGGGTAGAGCTGGGTGGGGCCGAGAGGTGGGAGGGGGCGGAGCCCCGACCCGGGAGGGATGAGACGTGGGAGGGGTAGAGCTGGGTGGGGCCGAGAGGTGGGAGTGGGCGGGGCCCGACCCGGGAGGGAAGAGAGGTGGGAGGGGGCAGGGCTGCGCAGGGCTGAGAGGTGGGAGGGGGCGGGGCCCTGACCCAGGAGGGATGAGCGGTGGGAGGGGGCGGGGCTGGGTGGGGCCAAGAGGTGGGAGGGGCGGGGCCCCGACCCGGGACGGAAGAGAGGTGGGAGGGGGCAGGGCTGCGCAGGGCCCAGAGGTGGGAGGGAGCGGGGCTCCGACCTAGGAGGGAAGAGAGGTGGGAGGGGGCGGGGCCGTGACCCAGGAGGGCCGAGAGGTGGGAGGGGGCGGGGCTGCGCAGGGCCGAGAGGTGGGAGGGGGCGGGGCCGCGACCCGGGAGGGCCGAGAGGTGGGAGGGGGCGGGGCTGGGCAGGGCCAAGAGGTGGAAGGGGGCAGGGCCGCGACCCGGGAGGGCCGAGAGGTGGGAGGGGGCAATGCAGGGGGTGTGGCCCGTCAGACAGGCTGGCCCCCATGCAGCCATGGGGCCGGCTGCCCGCACACTGTACCTTTAATGAAGTGCAGGCAGGCGTCGGTGAGCTTGACACAGGCCGACAGGTTGAGGTGCTGAAGTCTCTGCAGGTGCCTCACCACGGACAGCCCCTGGTCTGCAGGGAGGGTGAGGGACACATCAGGGCCAGGGCTGCAGACCTCACAGCACCACCACGCCGGAGCTGCTGGGTCCATCCCGCCCAAAGGGCCTTGTGGGAACCCGGTGGGGGGCAGGATCCTGACCAGTGTACACAGGACTGCCTGCCCACGTGGCTGGAGCGCCTTGACCCCGCTGACAGCACAGAGCTACCCTCCATGAACTTATCTAGTTCTTTTTTTAAACCCTGTTATAGTCTTGGCCTTCACAACATCCTCTGGCAAGGAGTTCCACAGGTTGACTGTGCGCTGTGTGAAGATATACTTCCTTTTGTTTGTTTTAAACCTGCTGCCTCTTAATTTAATTGGATGACCCTTGGTTCTTGTGTTATGAGGAGGAGGAAATAACACTTCCTTATTCACTTTCTCCACACCAGTCATGATTTTACAGACCTCTGTCATATCCCCCCCCTCAGTCCTCTCTTTTCTAAACTGAACTGCCCCAGTTTATTAATCTCTCCTCATATGGAAGCTGTTCCATCCCCCTCATCATTTTTCTGCTCTTTTCCATAAGAACGGCCATACTGGGTCAGACCAAAGGTTTATCTAGCCTAGTGTCGTGTCTTCCAACAGTGGCCAATGCCAGGTGCCCCAGAGGGAGTGAACAGAGCAGGTAATCATCAAGTGATCCATCCCCTGTCACCCATTCCCAGCTTCTGGCAAACAGAGGCTAAGGACACCATTCCTGCCCATCCCAGGCGCTCCATACCCCTAATAATTTTTGTTGCCCTTTTCCAATTCCAATATATCTTTTTTGAGATGGGGTGAACACATCTGCATGCAGTATTCAAGATGTGGGCATATCGTGCATTTATATAGAGGCAATATGATATTTTCTGTCTCATTATCTATCCCTTTCTTAATGATTCCCAACATTCTGACACTTTTTTGACTGCCGCTGCACACTGAGTGGATGTTTTCAGAGAACTATCCACAATGACTCCAAGGTCTCTCTCTTGAGTGGTAACAGCTAATTTAGACCCCATCATTTTATACGTATAGTTGGGATTATGTTTTCCAATGTGCATTACTTTGCATTTATCAACATTGAATACAGAGCCTGGACTTCAGAAAAGCAGACTTTGACTCCCTCAGGGAACTGATGGGCAAGGTCCCCTGGGAGAATAACATGAGGGGGAAAGGAGTCGAGGAAAGCTGGCTGTATTTTAAAGAAACCTTATTGAGGTTGCAGGAACAAACCATCCTGATGTGTAGAAAGAAAAGTAAATATGGCAGGCGACCAGCTTGGCTTAACAGTGAAATCCTTGCTCGTCTTAAACACAAAAAAGCAGCTTACAAGAAGTGGAAGATTGGACAAATGACCAGGGAGGAGTATAAAAATATTGCTCAGGCATGCAGGAGTGAAATTAGGAAGGCCAAATCACACTTGGAGTTGCAGCTAGCTGGAGATGTTAGGAGTAACAAGAAGGGTTTCTTCAGGTATGTTAGCAACAAGAAGAAAGTCAAGGAACGTGTGGGCCCCTTGCTGAATGAGGGAGGGAACCTTGTGACAGAGGATGTGGAGAAAGCTAGTGTACTCAATGCTTTTTTTGCCTCTGTCTTCACAGACAAGGGCAGCTCCCAGGCGGCTGCACTCCGCAGCACGGTATGGGGAGGAGGTGACCAGCCCTCTGTGGAGAAAGAAGTAGTTCGGGACTATTTAGAAAAGCTGGACGAACACAAGTCCATGGGGCCGGATGCACTGCATCCGAGGGTGCTAAAGGAGTTGGCCGATGTGATTGCAAAGCCATTGGCCATTATCTTTGACAAATCATGGCAATCGGGGGAGGTCCCGGATGACTGGAAAAAAGCTAATGTAGTGCCCAGCTTTAAAAAAGGGAAGAAGGAAGATCCGGGGAACTACAGGCCAGTCAGTCTCACCTCAATCCCTGGAAAAATCATGGAACAGGTCCTCAAGGAATCAATTCTGAACCACTTAAAGGAGGGGAAAGTGATCAGGAACAGTCAGCATGGATTCACCAAGGGCAAGTCATGCCTGACTAACCTAATTGCCTTCTATGATGAGATAACTGGCTCTGTGGATGAGGGGAAAGCAGTGGATGTGCTATTTCTTGACTTTAGCAAAGCTTTTGATACAGTCTCGCACAGTGTTCTTGCCAGCAAGTTAAAGAAGTATGGGCTGGATGAATGGACGGTAAGGTGGATAGAAAACTGGCTGGATAGTCATGCTCAACGGGTAGTGTTCAATGGCTCCATGTCTAGTTGGCAGCCGGTATCAAGTGGAGTGCCCCAAGGGTCGGTGCTGGGGCCGGTTTTGTTCAATATCTTCATCAACGACCTGGAGGATGGTGTGGACTGCACCCTTAGCAAGTTTGCAGATGACACTAAACTGGGAGGAGTGGTTGATACGCTGGAGGGTAGGGATAGGATACAGAGGGACCTAGACAAATTAGAGGATTGGGCCAAAAGAAATCTGATGAGGTTCAACAAGGACAAGTGCAGAGTCCTGCACTTAGGACGGAAGAATCCCATGCACTGCTACAGACTAGGGACCGAATGGCTGGGCAGCAGTTCTGCAGAAAAGGACCTAGGGGTTACAGTGGACGAAAAGCTGAATATGAGTCAACAGTGTGCCCTTGTTGCCAAGAAGGCTAACGGCATTTTGGGCTGTATAAGTAGGGGCATTTCCAGCAGATCGAGGGACGTGATTATTCCCCTCTATTCGGCACTGGTGAGGCCTCATTTGGAGTACTGTGTCCAGTTTTGGGCCCCACACTACAAAAAGGATGTGGATAAATTGGAAAGAGTCCAACGGAGGGCAACAAAAATGATTAGGGGGCTGGAGCACATGACTTATGAGGAGAGGCTGAGGGAACTGGGATTGTTTAGCCTGCAGAAGAGAAGAGTGAGGGGAGATTTGATAGCTGCTTTCAACTACCTGAAGGGGGGTTCCAAAAAGGATGAATCTAGACTGTTCTCAGTGGTAGAAGATGACAGAATAAGGAGTAATGGTCTCAAGTTGCAGAGGGGGAGGTTTAGGTTGGATATTAGGAAAAACTTTTTCACGAGTAGGGTGGTGAAGCACTGGAATGGGTTACCTAGGGAGGTGGTGGAATCTCCTTCCTTAGAGGTTTTTAAGGTCAGGCTTGACAAAGCCCTGGCTGGGATGATCTAGTTGGGGTTGGTCCTGCTTTGAGCAGGGGGTTGGACTAGATGACCTCCTGAGGTCCCTTCCAACCCTGAGATTCTATGATTCTATGATTGAATTTCATCTGTCATTTTGTTGCCCAGTCACCCAGTTCTGTGAGATCCTTTTGTAGCTCTTCGCAGTCTGCCTGGGACTTAACTATCTTCAGTAATTTTGTATCATCTGCAAATGTTGCCACATCACTGTTTACCCCCTTTTCCAGATTATTTATGAATAAATTGACCAGCCCCAGTCCCAGTACAGACCCCTGGGGGACCCTGCTCTTTAACTCGCTCCCCTGTGAACAGAGGTTACGTAGCACGCCCCTTTATTTCCTCTCTGTTAACCCGATTTATCCTTTACCTGCCTGCGCTCCAGGCCTTTGTCAGCATGACCGGGGGGCGGGGGGGGCGCGGGCTCTTGTGTCCTGCACACGCAAGGGAACATGCCCCGACAGCCCCCTGCCCCAAGGGAGCTAGGGCCTGGGGGGGACACCACAGCCACCCCAGAGAGAGACAGAGAGAGGGGCGTGCGACAGCCTGGCCCACACTGCCCCACAGGGGGCTGCCCGCAGCACTCCATGGGCCTGGGGCAGAGCTCCACAGGCCTTCAGGGGTGGAGAGACCCCAGGCCTCGTGTCTGTCCATGGTCCTGCCCTAGATCCGCCCCTTCCCCGTGAATAGTTCTGCCCCATACCAGTGAGCCAGCGCCACCCCCCCCCCCCCGCCCCCTGGTCGATCCCGCCCTGCATCCCATCCGGAAATCCCATCCTGTTCCCCGCCCAGCAAGCCAAGCCCAGCCCCATGCCTGTGAGCCAGCCACGCCCCCACCCCATACCGGTGAGCCACCCCCCCACCCCCCGGTCGATCCCACCCTGCATCCCATCTGGAAATCCCATCCTGTTCCCCGCCTAGCAAGCCAAGCCCAGCCCCGTGCCTGCGAGCCAGCCACGCCCCCACCCCATACCGGTGAGCCAGCCCTGCACCCGTCCCGGTAAGCCAGCCCCACCCCATACCGGTGAGCCAGCCCTGCACCCGCCCCGGTAAGCCCGCCCCACCCCATACCGGTGAGCCACCCCACCCCGCCCCCCGGTCGATCCCGCCCTGCATCCCATCCGGCAAGCCCATCCTGTTCTCCGCCTAGCAAGCCAAGCCCAGCCCCGTGCCTGCGAGCCAGCCACGCCCCCACCCCATACCGGTGAGCCAGCCCTGCACCCGCCCCGGTAAGCCAGCCCCACCCCATATCAGTGAGCCAGCGCCACCCCTCCCCCCCGCCCCCCGGTCGATCCCACCCTGCATCCCATCCAGCAAGCCCATCCTGTTCCCCGCCTAGCAAGCCAAGCCCCACCCCATACCGGTGAGCCAGCCCCACCCCATACCGGTGAGCCAAGCCCAGCCCCGTGCCTGCAAGCCAGCCCCCACCCCATACCGGTGAGCCAAGCCCAGCCCCGTGCCTGCGAGCCAGCCGCGCCCCCACCCCATACCGGTGAGCCAGCCCTGCACCCGCCCCGGTAAGCCAGCCCCACCCCATATCAGTGAGCCAGCGCCACCCCTCCCCCCCGCCCCCCGGTCGATCCCACCCTGCATCCCATCCAGCAAGCCCATCCTGTTCCCCGCCTAGCAAGCCAAGCCCCACCCCATACCGGTGAGCCAGCCCCCACCCCATACCGGTGAGCCAAGCCCAGCCCCGTGCCTGCAAGCCAGCCCCACCCCATACCGGTGAGCCAAGCCCAGCCCCGTGCCTGCGAGCCAGCCGCGCCCCCACCCCATACCGGTGAGCCAGCCCTGCACCCGCCCCGGTAAGCCAGCCCCACCCCATACCGGTGAGCAGGGAGCAGGAGACCAGGCTGAGGTGCCGGAGGCTCTGGAAGGCCCGCAGCTGGCGCAGAAGCTCGTTGGTGGCGTAGGGGTAACAGCTGAGGACCAGGCTGTGGATGTGGCAGCCGAAGAAGAGCTCCAGGGTCTTGGGGCGCAGCAGCCGGTGGTGGATCATGTAGGCCAGGAGGCGCTCGGCCAGCGGGGGCGTCAGGGAGGCCAGGCTGCTGCAGTACTGCTTTCGGGGGGCTGTGGAGGAGACAGCAGGTAAGGTGCTGGGGGGCACGAGGCTGGGGGCAGGGCCACGGGGCTGTACCTGTCAGCAGGGCCACGGCCGCACGCAGGGCCATGTGGACGAGCGAAGGCACGTGGGAGAGGCGGGGGGGGTTCCTGCGCCCTGGGGGCGGGGCCGGCTCATCTTGGCCCCGCAAGGCACGGTGGAAGCGCTGTTCCGCTGCCTGGGCCACGGCGCCCGGCAGGTCCGAGGGGCCCACACCGCGCCCATCGTCTGCAGCCCTGCAAGGAGGAGCTGGGTCAGACCAGGCCACCGCCCTTGGGGAGAGGCGCCCGCCCTCAGCCGGCTCCTCCCCGGGGCCCCGGCCCAAGCCCCCTGCCCTGCAGCTCCCGCCTTGCAAACAGGCCAGCGCTGGCTTGCCTGGGATTCCCATGGCCCAGCAGAACAATGCCATGACCCCCAAGCCTTCTGCACCCCGGGGTGCTGCCCGCCACCGCCAGCACATACCTGAGCCTGTTGCCCTCTGCCGGCCACTGGTGCTGCGGCTCCACCGGGCCCCGGCTCGGAGACAGCAGCAAAGGAGCCGGCCCTGAGCCTGCAGATCAGAGCAGATCACGTCAGCGGTGTGGGAAGCCGCGCCAGGAAAGGGGCCAGCCCCATGGGCAGCCATCCCCCAACTATCTATCCTGGAGCTCCTGGCACCTCGGCCCCCGTTAACCCAGCAGGCAGCACACTGCAGGGCAGGGCACTCCCGCTCCCAGCGCTGCCCTGGGACTCAGGGGGACCCAGGCGCCTTTGTGCCATCTCCCGACACCCACGCTGGGCCGACTGCGAGGCCAGCGCAGGGGCGGACTCTGCTGGGTCCCGACGTGCGCGCAGGGGCCCTGGCACTGCATGGTGCCCGCTGGCCAGATAGGTGCGGTGGGACCAGGCTGACTGGGCTGCCCGTTAACACATCTTGCCCAACACTGCGGGCGACGGGCCGCCATGGCCAGAGCAGGCACGGGCGGGCACTGGCTTAGCTGCAGAGCCTCTGAGGGATCCCCGACAGTGCAGCCAGGACTCGGAAACGCCACGGGGCCTGCCCCACCCCAACAGTCCCCTCTCTGGAGCCTGCGCCCTCCCCCCGCCCCGTGCACGCCCTGCAGCCCTGCCCCACCCCAGGAGGGAGGGAGATGCTGACCTTGGGGGGACGGTTCCTCGTCCAGCGGGCTGCACCCAGCGGCTGCTGCGGGCTCTTGCTCCGGATTTTCTAGCGTCAGCCGCTGTCCCTGGCCTGTGGGAGGGCAAACGGCACCAATGCAGCAGGGCTCACGCTGCTCTCTCCCTGTGAGGGGAGGACAGAGCCCCCTTCTCATCTCCCCGCCCCCACGGGAAGAGGGGGTAGGCCTGGCAAACGGCAGCCCCCCAGGAGTCCCCAGAGCCAGGCCCCCCAGCCCCAAGGCCCCCCTGCCCCGACCAGCAGGCTGGCAGCTTACCCCAGCGATGGTGCGGTGGGGCGGTCGACTCCCAAAGGCCATGGACCCCGGGTTTCCCTGGCACCACCCTGCGGGCAGGCGAGCTCAGCGCCAGCCGCAGCTCCTCGGCCTCTGGGAACATCCCTTCGGCCACGGCCTGCTCTGGCACGAGGCCCAGGATTTCGCCCCTGCCCCAGGAGTGCTCCATGGGCAAGGCCTGAGGCCCGGGCGGCTGCAGGGGCCCGGCTGTGGCCTGGGGGGCTGCCAGGGCGCAGGTGCCCGACGGGAGTGGCTCGGTGGCCAGGACGCACAGGGTGGCGCTCGGGGTCAGGCCCAGAGCCTGCAGGCTGCAGGGCAGCTCGACCGGCCGAAGCGGCGCTTGGGGAAGCCCTGTAGGAGCGTGAAGGGCGGCAGGTCGGGGTGCAGAGTCGAGAGGCGCTGCGTGACGCGCTGCAGAGGGCAGTCGGCTGGGGAAGTGCTCCCGCAAGCACTGGCCCGAGGGCAGGCGGATCTGGGGGCAGAGAGAGCACAGCGGTTAGCACAGCAGCCCAGGCCAGCCCCGGCTCCGTGCCCAGCTCCCCTCAGCTGCTGCCCCATTCTCCCCTCGGAGCAAAGGAGGGGGCAGCACGGGGCTCAACACCTGCCCCCCTCCACCTCCTCCTGCCAGGCCATCAGGGTAGGGTAAGATGAAGCCGCCTCTAGGGTGGAACATGAAACCTGCATGTACGGGGTCACTGCCCCAGCATTGCAAGGACCCCGGGGTGCAGCACCAGCGCCCGCGGGTCAGGGCAGTGAGGAGAACAAAGCCCCTGTTCAAAGCCAGTTCAGGCAGGGTTCCAGACAGCAAGTTCCACTTTGGCCAGGCTCAGCTGCCAGGAGACATAACGAGCACAAGGGGCCAGGCCCTGCTTTGTGCACCTGCAGTACGGCTGCCATGGCACTGGGATCAGCACTGACCCCAACAGGAGAGCACCCCCCGCTGTACAGCCCCCCAGGGGCACTGGGGCCAGTGCTGACAGAGGGGAGAGCGCCCCCTGCTGCACAGCCCCCTAGGGGCACTGGGGCCAGCGCTGACTGAGGGGAGAGCGCCCCCTGCTGCACAGGCCCCCTAGGGGCACTGGGGCCAGTGCTGACAGAGGGGAGAGCGCCCCCTGCTGCACAGCCCCCCAGGGGCACTGGGGCCAGCGCTGACTGAGGGGAGAGCGCCCCCTGCTGCACAGCCCCCCAGGGGCATTGGGGCCAGCGCTGACAGAGGGGAGAGCGCCCCCTGCTGCACAGCCCCCCGGTGCATTGGGCCCAGCGCTGACAGAGGGGAGAGCGCCCCCTGCTGCACAGCCCCCCAGGGGCACTGGGGCCAGCGCTGACAGAGGGGAGAGCGCCCCCTGCTGCACAGCCCCCCAGGGGCACTGGGGCCAGCGCTGAGAGAGGGGAGAGCGCCCCCTGCTGCACAGCCCCCCCGGTGCATTGGGGCCAGCGCTGACAGAGGGGAGAGCGCCCCCCGCTGCACAGCCCCCCCCCCGGTGCACTGGGGCCAGCGCTGACAGAGGGGAGAGCGCCCCCCGCTGCACAGCCCCCCAGGGGCACTGGGGCCAGCGCTGACAGAGGGGAGAGCGCCCCCCGCTGCACAGCCCCCCCACTGCACTGGGGCCAGCGCTGACAGAGGGGAGAGCGCCCCCTGCTGCACAGCCCCCTAGGGGCACTGGGGCCAGCGCTGACAGAGGGGAGAGCGCCCCCTGCTGCACAGCCCCCCAGGGGCACTGGGCCCAGCGCTGACAGAGGGGAGAGCGCCCCCTACTGCACAGCCCCCCAGGGGCACTGGGGCCAGCGCTGACAGAGGGGAGAGCGCCCCCTGCTGCACAGCCCCCCAGGGGCATTGGGGCCAGCGCTGACTGAGGGGAGAGTGCCCCCCGCTGCACAGCCCCTCAGGGGCACTGGGGCCAGCGCTGACTGAGGGGAGAGCGCCCCCCGCTGCACAGCCCCCCAGGGGCACTGGGGCCAGCGCTGACTGAGGGGAGAGCGCCCCCTGCTGCACAGCCCCCCAGGGGGCACTGGGGCCAGCGCTGACTGAGGGGAGAGCGCCCCCCGCTGCACAGCCCCCCCACTGCACTGGGGCCAATGCTGACAGAGGGGAGAGCGCCCCCTGCTGCACAGCCCCCCCGGTGCATTGGGGCCAGCGCTGACAGAGGGGAGAGCGCCCCTGCTGCACAGCCCCCCCCGGTGCACTGGGGCCAGCGCTGACTGAGGGGAGAGCGCCCCCCGCTGCACAGCCCCCCAGGGGCACTGGGGCCAGCGCTGACTGAGGGGAGAGCGCCCCCCGCTGCACAGCCCCCCCACTGCACTGGGGCCAATGCTGACAGAGGGGAGAGCGCCCCCTGCTGCACAGCCCCCCCACTGCACTGGGGCCAGCGCTGACTGAGGGGAGAGCGCCCCCTGCTGCACAGCCCCCCCGGTGCACTGGGGCCAGCGCTGACAGAGGGGAGAGCGCCCCCTGCTGCACAGCCCCCCGGTGCACTGGGGCCAGCGCTGACAGAGGGGAGAGCGCCCCCTGCTGCACAGCCCCCCCCCGGTGCACTGGGGCCAGCGCTGACTGAGGGGAGAGCGCCCCCTGCTGCACAGCCCCCTAGGGGCACTGGGGCCAGCGCTGACAGAGGGGAGAGCGCCCCCTGCTGCACAGGCCCCCTAGGGGCACTGGGGCCAGCGCTGACAGAGGGGAGAGCGCCCCCTGCTGCACAGCCCCCCCGGTGCATTGGGGCCAGCGCTGACAGAGGGGAGAGCGCCCCCTGCTGCACAGCCCCCCCGGTGCATTGGGGCCAGCGCTGACAGAGGGGAGAGCGCCCCCTGCTGCACAGCCCCCCGGTGCACTGGGGCCAGCGCTGACAGAGGGGAGAGCGCCCCCTGCTGCACAGCCCCCCAGGGGCACTGGGGCCAGTGCTGACAGAGGGGAGAGCGCCCCCTGCTGCACAGCCCCCCAGGGGCACTGGGGCCAGCGCTGACAGAGGGGAGAGCGCCCCCTGCTGCACAACCCCCTAGGGGCACTGGGGCCAGCGCTGACAGAGGGGAGAGCGCCCCCTGCTGCACAGCCCCCTAGGGGCACTGGGGCCAGCGCTGACAGAGGGGAGAGCGCCCCCTGCTGCACAACCCCCTAGGGGCACTGGGGCCAGCGCTGACTGAGGGGAGAGCGCCCCCTGCTGCACAGCCCCCCAGGGGCACTGGGGCCAGCGCTGACTGAGGGGAGAGCGCCCCCTGCTGCACAGCCCCCCAGGGGCACTGGGGCCAGCGCTGACTGAGGGGAGAGCGCCCCCTGCTGCACAGCCCACCGGTGCACTGGGGCCAGCGCTGACAGAGGGGAGAGCGCCCCCTGCTGCACAGCCCCCCAGGGGCACTGGGGCCAGCGCTGACAGAGGGGAGAGCGCCCCCTGCTGCACAGGCCCCCTAGGGGCACTGGGGCCAGTGCTGACAGAGGGGAGAGCGGCCCCTGCCGAGACCCCACTCAGCTCCAGGTTTTCTCTTGGAGTCTCCTGGGGGCGGCGGAATCCAGCCCAGGGCAGGATGCCCCTGGCAGGGTTGTGCTGTCAGGGGAAGCCGGAGGTTTTGCGTATCCAGGGAGGGGCTCCCTTTGCCCCGTGGCTGGCAGCAGCTCCTGAGCCCCGGCCTCCCCTCGTCAGAGGAGGGGCTCTGCCTGCTGGGGCAGGGCCCCCAGGGACTGAGATCCTCCGGCCAGACCAGCTCTGCAGCAGGAGTTCAGGACTCACCATCAGCAGGCACTGCCCGTCACTCGCCAGCTGAGCTCTGCCCTCCGGCCTCTGGCCCTGGGCAGCCGGCGGGTCCGGCTTCTGGGCCCGCTGGGTCTTTGCCTGGAAGCTTCTCCGGTCGTCAGCGATTCTCTGCAGCACCAGCTCCCGCTCCTGGGGGAAGAGGCTGGGCATGAGTGCTGGGAGCTCCTCGCAGGGCCAGCACCTCGCCAGGCACGGCCTGCGGCTGAGGGGCAGGGACTGGCCGGGGCAGAGACGCAGCCAGAGACTCAGGGGCTTCCCCAAAGCTTGAGTCTGCAAAGCCAACTGCGGTGACGGCCCCGGGGGGCGCGGCCGGCCAGAGGAGCCGCTGGAGACACTGCGTGCGGGTGGACGGCAGCGCTGGGAGCAGACGGCATGTGCCAGGAGTGTCCAGGGCAGCTGCCCTCCGCCGCCCCTGCTCCTCAGTCCCACACGCAGAGCCTCCCTCCCGCCCCATGGCCCTCACCTTCTGCTTGTTCTGCTTCTCGGCTTTCGCCTCCTGAGCCAGCTGCTCCCGTCGCTGCTCCTCCAACTCCTTCCGGCTTGCCTTCATCCTGCAGCTGTGCCCAGCCTCGGGCCCTGGCCACCCAGGGGAGATGGGCCCTGGGGGCGCAGAGAGAGAGGGTGACGGAGCCGCCCTGCCAGTCGCCTGCCAGGGAGAGGAGCCAAGCGGGGCGGGGGGGCACGCACCTGGCAAGCCGTGCTCGGCGCTGGGAGCCTCTGACCCCGAAGGCCCCTCCTGGAGCTTGGGAAGGTTGAAAGCTGCAATTGCTCCTCCTGGCTCTCCGGGGGGCGCTGTCTGGAGCCGCTGCCCCCTCTCCTGAAGTAACCTGCAAAGCACAGAGAAGGAGGGGGAGCTGAGGACCCCCAGCATCACTTCTGTGGGGGGAGGGATAGCTCAGTGGTTTGAGCATTGGCCTGCTAAACCCAGGGTTGTGAGTTCAATCCTTGAGGGGGCCATTTGGGGATCTGGGGAAAAAATTGGGGATTGGTCCTGCTTTGAGCAGGGGGTTGGACTAGATGACCTCCTAAGGTCCCTTCCAACCCTGAGCTTCTATGATTCTATGATTCTCCAGCCCACTGTCCTGCATACCCTGCAGGTGGCTTCTGGGCCAGCTGTGATTGGAGCCTGCACCCTTTAGAGGGGAAAGACCCCATGAGCTGGTGGGGGCTAGACCGGCTCTGCACCCCCACCCTCTCGGATCAGCCACCTCCCTGCTCCTGCTGTCACTGCGTTCGGCCAAGCAGAGGGTCTTGTGCTCACTGGGCCAGGGGTCTCCAAGCAGTAACTCAGGCGAGGAGAACGCTGGCGGCTGGGGGCCTGGATTTGCTGCGACTAGGGACGGCTCAGCCAGGCAGCGATGGGACCAGAACAAAACCTGCTACTGTCCCGAGACCTTTCACCCGAATGGAGAGCCAAGCTCCCCGGGCAATTCCAGCAATCGCCCGTGACGCTGCACTTCCGGGCACGACGCCACAGCCAGCTCCAATCCCTCTGCCACGTGCGGGCTCAGGCCCCACACTGCAGAGCTCGCACGTTCCCACGGGCCGGGAAGACAGTATGGGCTTATCACTGAGAGCGGGCGACATTCACAAGAGCTGCTTTGAGCACGAGCCACAGAAATGCCCTCTCCAGTGCGGTTTGTTACGCCTGTCAATGTCTGTTCCTTGTCGGAGTCCTGCGGAGCCCTTGGCATAATTATATCCTAAGGCATGGAGTTCCACAGGCTAACGGGACATCATGTCTACAAGTATTCGCTCTCCCACAACTTCAGTCTTACAGGCTGTCCCCTCATCCTTGTGTTATGAGAGGGCAAACGGGAGCCCCCTATCCACTGCTCTGACCCATTAGTTGTTCTGTATCCAGTCACCCTGTCCACACTCCCCAGCCGCTCACACCGTCCTCGGGCAGGCCCGACAACCCACCTCTGAGATCTGTAACGAGCACAAGGCAAGTGGCCAGGACATTGGCCCTCCACATTGCCTGAAAGATGGCGTCCCTAGCTACTCAGCGTCCCCTAGCCATGCACTGCTGGAGATTGAGGAGACAGTACCCCCTGCCGGGCCCCCGCCCCGCTCCCTGCCACCCGGCGCCCCCTACCGGGCATCCGCCCCGCTCCCTGCCGCCCGGCGCCCCCTGCCGGGCCCCCGCCCCGCTCCCTGCCGCCCGGCGCCCCCTGCCGGGCCCTCGCACGGCTCCCTAACGCCCAGCGCCCCCTGCCAGGCCCTCACTCTCTGCCGCCCAGCGCCCCCTGCCAGGCCCCCACCCCCTGCGGCCCAGCGCCCCCTGCCAGGCCCCCACCCCCTGCGGCCCAGCGCCCCCTGCCAGGCCCCCACCTCCTGCGGCCCAGCGCCCCCTGCCAGGCCCCCACCCCCTGCGGCCCAGCGCCCCCTGCCAGGCCCCCACCCCCTGCGGCCCAGCGCCCCCCTAGCACCGCCCTGGGGCAGTGACTGAGGGCAGAGCACCCCTCCTGGCCCGTCACAGCAGCCAGGGCCGCTCCAGGCCGTCGCTGGGTGAGGCTGGCCGCGGGCGATGGCAGTTCCTGGCGACGCTCCCCTGGCAGCGCGCGGCTGGGCCGAGGGGCCAGGTTGCTCCCCAGGGCCGGGGCGCTCTGCCCTGCGGGCTGGGGGGACGAGGCCACTCACCAGTCTGTGGCCTCCTGCAGGCTGAGGGCGCCGGCCTGGACGGCCGCGCGTGCCTGCCCCTCGCTGAATCCCATCTCGTAGAGCGCCAGGAGCAGGTCGCCCAAAGTCTGGGGGAACAGTGTGGATGGGTCACAGCTCGCCTAGTGCCTCGGATGGGGGCAGTGGAGCCCCCCGGTTGGGCATGGAGCAGTGCTGGGGGTAGCGAGGTGCCCTGAGGGGGTTATGGGGCAGTGCTGGGGGGGGCTCCGAGGTGCCTCGGGGGGGTTATGGGGCAGTGCTGGGGGTAGCAAGGTACCCTGGGGGGGTTATGGGGCAGTGCTGGGGGGGGCTGCGCGGTGCCTCGGGGGGGTTATGGAGCAGTGCTGGGGGTGGCGAGGTGCCCTGGGGGGGTTATGGGGCAATGCTGGGGGTGGCGAGGTGCCCTGGGGGGGGTTATGGGGCAGTGCTGGGGGGGGCTGCGAGGTGCCTCGGGGGGGTTATGGGGCAGTGCTGGGGGTGGCGAGGTGCCCTGGGGGGGGGTTATGGGGCAGTGCTGGGGGTGGCGAGGTGCCCTGGGGGGGTTATGGGGCGGTGCGGGGGGAGAGGGGGGGGGGGCAGCAGGGTGCCCGGGGGGGGGGGGGGTTACGGGATGGGCGGGGCCTGACCACGTTGCCCCAAGGCGGGCTTGGCTCGTGCCCGCCTGGGTCAGACCGGGGGGCGGGGGGGTCCGTGCGGGCGGGGCGGGTGCCGGGGTCCCGGGTCTCACCGCGGGCGGGTCCATGGCGGGTCCCGGGGGCGCAGCGCTGCGGGCGGCTCCGTCCGCTCCCGGCAGCCCCGGGCCCGGAAGTGCCGGGGCGGGTCCGCCCCCCCCCCCCCCCCCAGCCATGGCCCGGCCCGGTTCCGGTCCTAGAGCCCGGGGGCGGGGCGGTTCGGGTCTCAGGAGGGGGGAGGGGCAGCGAGGGGCCGCTCGGTGGGGTGGGGCCAGTAACAGGGGGGGGGGGCCGCTCGGAGGGGAGGGGTCAGTAACAGGGGGGGCAGCTGGGAGGGGTGGGGCCAGTAACAGGGGGGGGCCCGGGGCGGTGGGGGGTGGGGTGGGAGGGTTGGGGCCAGTAACAGAGGGGGTGGCTGGGAGGGGTGGGGGGGCTCGGAGGGGAGGGGTCAGTAACGGGGGGGGGGCAGCTGGGAGGGGTGGAGCCAGTAACAGGAGGGGGCACAGGGCGGTGGGGGGTTGGGGCCAGTAACAGGGGGGGCCCGGGGCGGTGGGGGGGGCGGCTCGGAGGGGAGGGGAGGGGCCAGTAATGGGGGGGGGCCCAGGGCAGTGGGGGAGGGCTCGGAGGGATGGGGCCAGCAACGGGGGGGCAGGGTGGGGGGGGCGAGGTCTCTCTTGGGAGGTTCTGGCAACACATGCCGGGGCAGCGGCTGGTATGATGGGGGGTGACCAGGGACGAGGGGTCTCCGTCCCGTCATGTCGTCCCTGCCGGCACAAGCGCAGGACGCAAAATCCCCGGTGTCCGCGGAGCTCTCCCAAGAGCCGCAGCCGCCGTGCCCGGGAGGCCGTCTGGGACACAGGCCTGTCTACACTACACCATTAGGTCAACTTCATTGAGGTCGACCTACAGCCACTGCAGCTGTGAGCCTGTTGCCCAGGAATGACATCCAACCCCAGAGGTAAGTACCGCGGTGTCTACCCAGACACTGCATCGCCCTAGCGACACCGACATCAGCACTACGCCTCTTGTGGAGGGGGAGTCAGGTCGGCGCAGTTGGCCACTGACTTGGGTGGAAGCAGCATTCTAGCCTAGACACTGACGTGGTTAGGTTGATGTAAGCGCCTTACGTCAACTCAATAATGTCGTAGACCATGCCTGAGAAATGAACACTTGCAGTAACCCCGACACTGGCAGCAGCACCGAATGCTGTCCTGGGGGAAGAGAGCCAGTGAGGGGCCAGCTCGAGCTGGGGAGGGGGCTCAAAACGCCCCCAAAGGGGGCAGTTGGCAAAAAGCTGTCAGAGAAGAAGGGAAGGAGAAGAACCTAGATGCCGAGCTAGCAGCTGAACTCGGAGCTGGGGGCGGAGGAGAATAAAAGCAGGGGACGGGGAAGTGAGACGGCGGAAAGAAGGAAAACAGAAAAGATTTTGGGTCAGGAGAAGCAGAAAAAACTAGAGCAGGGTGTGCGAGCAGACACTCTTAGAGAAAAGAAGTTGAGGCAAATAAAACCCACAGCTGTCCTGGAGTGAGAGAATCAAGGGAAAACACTGGCAGGAAATGGTGAAAAAGGGACTTGACCCAAAAGCTGGGTTAGATGAAAATAGATCCTGAAAACAGTACATGAGAAGCGCACTCACATAGGGCCTAACATATATGAACAGAGAGAATGTCTTGTATTCCCTGCTCAGGGCGTTCGCCCTTTGCCACAGGACTGAGCTCCAGAAACCAAGGGTTCAGGGAAGAGCCACAAGAATGATGACAGATTAGAAAACATGCCTTTGAGCAGTGGTCCCCAAACTATGGGGCATGCCCCCTCTAGGAACGCTGTGGGGTGGGGCTCTGGCCCGTGTTACACAGGGGGTCAGACGAGATGATCACAAGAATCTCTAAGGCTCTCAGCTTTCATTTAAAAAGGGGGGATGTTTCTTACCTGCCTGGTTGTGAAAAGAGCCTTGGAAATGTGACTGGTGCCAGCTGGAGAGCCTGAACCAGCAACTCCCAGAGAGGCCAGTGGCTCCATTCCCCCAGCACCTGCTTTTAAGAGGTTACTATTATTAATTTGGATAGGGTGGGTTATAGGCTCGCCAATTCATCTGATAGAAGATAATACCGTTCTTGGCCCAGAATCAGACTACACAGAGTTTGCAAAGGACCCTTGAGGGTATGACAAGAACTCTCACACTGAGACAAATGTAGCCGTAAAGACTTTTATTGAGAGAAATGGAATAACAATCAGTAACCCAACGGTAAACGAATCAGTTACAAATGCAGTGATACTGCTCTAGAGATCCAGGTGATGTTCTGCATTATAAAGCTTTGATGAACATACTCACACCTTCCTTGATAACCTGGTGATAAGAGACAAAGGACCAGGTCTCCTCTGGCATCCCAAGAGAGTTCAGGTCCCGGTTCCGCCAGTCTCGAGTGGGAGGTGCGGAGTTTAGGAGAAGCTAGAGAGCTAAGAGCTATCGAAGCCAACTTAGCGTCTGACTTAACGGACTTAAAAACTTACCATTCAGACAAAGGAGCCGGAAACTCAGAAGCGTTGGCGCTCAGCAGCTTAGCAAAGCTGGAACTTAGAAGCTCAGAAGCTTCCTTGGCTTCATTCCCTCTTACAGCGCTTGAGCACTCAGACCTCCTTCCATGTCCAAACTTGGTCTCCTCACCTACAAACCCCTGGGTGCACGTCCGCCATAGGCTGGTCTGTTTGTACACAGGGCTGACACACACACACACACACACACTGAGGACAGTAGCTTGGTCTCACATCTGTCAGTTCTGTCCAAAGGGGTTATTTGGGCTCTTTCCTTGTGGGGCACCTGCTAAGTTTAAAAGGGTGTGAGCGTAGGAAGCCCCCCGGGCCCACCTGCCTCAGCACATCCATTACCTCCCTAGGTTAAAGGTCGCAGCCACACATGGACCTTAGAATCAGACTATCAGGGTTCAAAGGGACCTTAGGAGGTTCTAGTCCAACCCCCTGCTCAAAGCAGGACCAATCCCCAATTTTTGCCCCAGATCCCTAAATGGCCCCCTCAAGGATTGAACTCACAACTCTGGGTTTAGCAGGCCAATGCTCAAACCACTGAACTATCCCTCCCCCCCTTAGCTCATCTGGGGAAAAGTCCCAGACACAGCCGCTAACTTTGCCTCACCTCCACAGACAGGACATGGCTGGTCCGGCCCCCGCCACACCACCTGACTAACACCCAGACATGTGCTCCGAAACCACACAATCAGCCTGCAGGAGAAGCTCCGTGCGGCCGGGCCGGCTACGCGCCTCCCTGGGGAGTGGGGGGAGTCATGTGAAGATACCTCACCCCCCCCGCCCCTGGAGCGGCTGGGCCGAGTGGCGGGTTAGAGTCATGCGGGGCGCGGCCTCGCAAGGTCACTGGGGCAGCAAGAGAGTCCACGGCCCCAAGCCCCTCCCCTGGGCTCTGTGCCCCTGGCAACGCCCCAGGCGCCCAACCCCCATGCGCCGCCCTCAGCCCCCCCCACCCAGTGCGCCCCCGGCAACGCCCTGGGCGCCCAACCCCCATGCGCCGCCCTCAGCCCCCCCCCCCAGTGCGCCCAACCCCCATGCGCCGCCCTCAGCCCCCCCCCCCAGTGCGCCCAACCCCCATGCGCCGCCCTCAGCCCCCCCCCCCAGTGCGCCCCCGGCAACGGCCCAGGCGCCCAACCCCCATGCCCTGCCCTCAGCCCCCCCCCCCACCCAGTGCGCCCAACCCCCATGCCCCGCCCTTAGCCCCCCCGGCAACGCCCCGGGCGCCCAACCCCCATGCCCTGCCCTCAGCCCCCCCTCCGGCCTCTGTGCCCCCGGCAACGCCCCGCCCCCGGGCTCAGCCCCCCCCCCCCCCCCGTAGTGACCCCGGCCCGGCGCAGTGAAGCCGAGAGCCGGGTGCGTTGGGAGCTTCGGGCGGGGCGGGCCGGGCCGGGCCGTTCCCCCAGCGCCACAAGCGCCGAACCCGCCTGAGGTCGCAGCAGCAGGTGCACAACGGCCGCTCGGCCGAAGATCCCGGCATGCAGCGCGCTTGGTTCCACCCCCCACTCTCCCGGCATGCAGCGCGCTGGGTTCCATTCCCCCCCTTCCCGGCATGCAGCGCGCTGGGTTCCACACCGCTCTCCCGGCATGCAGGGCGGTGGATTCCACGCCTCCCCCCCCTTCCCGGCATGCAGCGCGCTGGGTTCCACCCTCCCCCCCCTTCCCGGCATGCAGCGCGGCGGGCGCGCCCGGAGCCGCTGTTACTGACCGGGGCTGCGCTGTCGGAGCCGGCACTGGGCGAGACTCCGCCCCCGCAGGCCCCGGCCCCGCCCCCGCCCCTAACATGGCTCGGGCGGGGGGCGCGCAGGTGAGGGCTGCCTCGTGCCTGGGCGTTGCCATGGACACGCGGGAGAGAACTCAGCTCCCCCCGCGCGGGACTGAGCCCATCGTGTGACCTCCCCCCCCCCTCCCCCAGCGCTGGGCCCGGGGTGTGACCCCCCCCCCCTCCCCCAGCGCTGGGCCCGGGGTGTGACCCCCCCCCCCTCCCCCAGCGCAGGGCCCGGGGTGTGTGACACCCCCCCCCTCCCCCAGCGCAGGGCCCGGGGTGTGTGACCCCCCCCCCTCCCCCAGCGCAGGGCCCGGGGTGTGTGACCCCCCCCCCCTCCCCCAGCGCAGGGCCCGGGGTGTGTGACCCCCCCCCCCTCCCCCAGCGCAGGGCCCGGGGTGTGTGACCTCCCCCCCCCCCACCCCCAGCGCAGGGCCCGGGGTGTGTGACCTCCCCCCCCCCCCCCCACCCCCAGCGCAGGGCCCGGGGTGTGTGACCTACCCCCCCTCCACCCCCAGCGCAGGGCCCGGGGTGTGTGACCCCCCACCCCACCCCCAGCGCAGGGCCCGGGGTGTGTGACCCCCCACCCCACCCCCAGCGCAGGGCCCGGGGTGTGTGACCCCCCACCCCTCCCCCAGCGCAGGGCCCGGGGTGTGTGACCCCCCACCCCTCCCCCAGCGCAGGGCCCGGGGTGTGTGACCCCCCACCCCTCCCCCAGCGCAGGGCCCGGGGTGTGTGACCTCCCCCCCCCTCCCCCAGCGCAGGGCCCGGGGTGTGTGACCTCCCCCCCCCTCCCCCAGCGCAGGGCCCGGGGTGTGTGACCTCCCCCCCCCTCCCCCAGCGCAGGGCCCGGGGTGTGTGACCTCCCCCCCCCTCCCCCAGCGCAGGGCCCGGGGTGTGTGACCTCCCCCCCCCTCCCCCAGCGCAGGGCCCGGGGTGTGTGACCCCCACCCCCCAGCGCAGGGCCCATCTGGGACCGGGGTGTGTGACCCCCCAATGCAGGTCCTGTCCAGGACCGGGCTGTGTGACCCCCCCCAGGTCAGGGCCCCAGTGTGTGACCCCTCCTCATACATATCCCAGGCCCAGGGGTGCTGAGCTGTGCCCCCTCTGTTGCAGGTTCCGGTGCCTAGTGAGGACGTCTCCGTCTCCCGCCCCGCAGGCCTGGGTGGAGTTGGTGGTGTGGCAGCGCCGTGGGCCAGTGTCGCTGGAGCCCGTGGCCTGGCAGTGGGAGGATAAAGCCCTCGGACACAGCTTGCCCAGGTGGGCTCCTGCCTGTGCCCTGGAGCGGGTCCACGGACCCAGTCTCTGCATGCTGCTCTCGTGGGCTGCTTGGAGTGAAAAGGGCCCCTGGCCCTGAGTGCCCTGCTGGGGCCCACTGTCCGGCATCTCGGTGAGGGAATGGAGATGCCATGGGTCAGAGAGGCCTGAGCCAGAACATCTGGAACTAGCCAAGCCTCAAGCTCCAGCTTTGACTGGGCTCTCTCTGCTGCTACTGGCACTGGGCTGCCTCCAGCTCCCCGAGCCATTCAAGGGCTGGGAATCCAGCCGGAGCTCGCTGGGTTAGTGTCTCCAGGGGATGGGTCGGGGTGCCGGGAGCACGGGCTGCAGGTGCCCAGAGCCCAGGCTGTGCAGGGGTGGGGGCTCTGTGGCAGACAGGCCTTGGCTCTGGCAGGCAGGGCCTGGACGAGCGTCGCTGGCTGGAAATATGCAGATTTTCCCCGGGGAGGGTCACCCCCTTTGGAACAACTGAGCTGGTGGGGGAGTGTGTCAGTGAATCCAGGCGGGCGTCTCTCTGACAGCCCCACTCTAGCTCAGCCGGCCAGGAGTCCCCGGGGGAGAGCCCTGCCCTGGGCTCTGCGGGAGGCTGAGTGGGGTGGGCAGAACGGTTCCCCAGCCTGCAATCTCTGAGCCCCGGGGAAGCTCCATGCTAGTCTGCAAGCTGCGAACCCATAGCTACTTACGGGGGGACACCTGACCTGCCCCCCACCCCATGGGGCAGGCCAGGGTCTGTAGCGTCTTTCTGACCCCTGTTCACTGCCTTTGTAGGGGCTGGAGCCCCTGGCTTCCCCTATTTACCCTCCCCATACAGGCACAGGGTCCATCTGGGCTCGGAGAGTCTGCACCAGATTGATAGCACAGGCTGACGATCTCTGATACTTCACACACCCTTGCCCATGAGCACCAAGTCCCCTGGGCTGAGGGGTCAGTTAAGGGGAAGGTAAACGAGGGGGTGGGGCAGAGTTCAGACTCGCAGAGCTCCCAGCCTGCGAGGTGTGTGCTGAGCTGTCTAATCTCATCGTCCGCGTGTGCTGGCGAGTGGGTGCCCTGGCCGGCCTGGAGCTGGGCGGGGGGAGGGCCAGTGGTTCTGGGCCTGGGGTCAGAACTGCTCTTTGTTTCTGTAAAGGCCCCTTGCTGTCCATAATGAGCCGCAGTAGAGAAGGTGCCGTGGGAGGAGGAGCTGGGACAGCTGTGCTGCCCGTGCTGCATGCCTGGGGGGGCCTGGGGAGCAGTGCACCCACCCGGCTCCCCCCATCCCGCTTCCACCAGAACTGTCAGCTCGTCTGCTGGGCTTAACCGGACCCCCCCGGAGCACACGGGGTGGCCTCCCTCCACACAGCACACCTGGCTGGGGAGCTGTGAATTAACTGCCCGTCTCCTGCTCACGCCTTCCCACTCCAAACCCGCCTGGACGTGCCTGTGACCTTGGTGTCTGCAGATCCCGCCCCAGAGGGCGCCTCTGAGATGGAGCCAAGTGTTGGGGGCAGAGGAATCGCAGACGCTCCTGGCGCGGGTGAGTGACGCTGACTCAGCGCAGGGGGGCACCGCCCTTGTAGTGAAATGCCAGCGGACGGGCGTCCTGCTCTAGTGCTCCGGCCCGGCAGCATGGCTGGAGCTTGCCATGACACGCCCCCGGGCCCACCCTTCCTGGGGGGCAGGCGTCCTGGCAGTACTCAGGCTGGGCTGTTCCTGGGGCAGTGCCGCGAAGCCTGGGTTCGTCCTGGCCCCATGGGGGAGCTGGATGTGCCCCGGGGTCTCCACTCCCAGGACAAACTCCTGCCTGAAGGCACCGCCCAGAACGACTCCGCCTCTTGCTGGCAGCTGGTGCCGGAGCAGTTGGGAGATGCCCACAGGGCTGGGCATGGGGAGCCACGGGGAGAGGGGCTTGTTCCCTGCAGGGGTCCTTGCCCGGTGCCTGCAGCGGGTGAGTTGGCGCTGGGGGTGCCCTGCAGGGAGTGCTGGGGTCCTGGGGTGTGTGGCCTCTGGCCCACCACGGGAGTTGGCATCCCAGCTGCTCTGGGCTCCTTCTGTTTCTGTTTCCGCAGCTGGCGCCGGGGGCATCAGAGCGGAGCAGAGCGACACGCCAGGGTCCTGGGCAGTGAAAGCAGAGAGGGCGGCTGAGAGCCTGGGCTGTGGGGAGCTCCTGGCCCCGGAGAGCGGCTGTGGCGGGGACGTGCTGCTGATCTGCACCGAGTGTGGGGAGAGCTTCGGGCATCACGAGGCCCTGATCGCCCACCAGCGAGGCCACGCCGGGCAGGGGGCCGGGCCCTTCCCCTGCCCCCAGTGCCAGAAGGGCTTCAAACACAGAGCCAGCCTGGTGGCGCACCAGCGCGTGCACACGGACGAGCGCCCCTACGCCTGTGCCCAGTGTGGCAGGGGCTTCCGCTACAAGACCTGCCTGGTGGTGCACCAGCGGGCCCACTCCGGCAAGCGCCCCCACAAGTGCCCACAGTGCGGCACGGCCTTCCTGCAGCGCGGGGACCTGCACGCCCACCTGCGCACCCACACGGGCGAGCGCCCCTTCGCCTGCCCCGAGTGCGGCCTCCGCTTCCCGTCCCGCCGGAACCTCGCCTGCCACCAGCGCCAGCACCCGGACCTGGGCCCCCACCGGTGCCAGCAGTGCGGCCGCAGCTTCCGCCACAAGCGCAACCTGGTGCGGCACCAGCGCGGCCATGCGGGCACCCAGCCCTACCACTGCCCCCAGTGCGGGGACGGCTTCTGCTATAAGCAGAGCCTGGTGGCTCACCAGCGGGAGCACGCTGCCCCCCGGCCCTACCCGTGCCCCCAGTGCGGCACCAGCTTCCAGCACCAGGCCAACCTGGCTATCCACCAGCAGAGCCACGCCCCCCCGGCCACCTACACCTGCCCACAGTGCCAGCAGAGCTTCAAGTACAAGGGCTACCTGCGCATGCACCAGCGGAAGCACTCGGCCCCCGAGCGCCAGGCCCTGCCCGGCGGGGGGAGGCTCTTTACCTGCGCCCAGTGTGGGAAAGGCTTCAAAAACAACGGCTTCCTCATCATCCACCAGCGAGCCCACGCGGCCGGGGCACGGAGCGCTAGCCCCACCCCTTGGGGCACCTAGCCCCTCTGCCGGGCCGCGGGCCATCAGCAAAGGGGCAGCACGTCCCGCAGCAGGGAGCTCTGAGCATGGCCAGGAGGGGCCCGGCCTGCTGACGGGCCCAGTGTTGGAGGGAGGCGAGGGCCGGGCTGCTCAAACCCAGGGTGGCCAACTTGAGCTACTAGGCGTTGTCTGAAAGCACCAGCTCCCGGAGTCCTGGGAGAACAGCAGCTTCGGATTCAAAGCAGGGCCGTGTTCCTCGTGTCTGTGGTGCCGGCAGGTGACGGGCTCGTGGGGTGTCTGAGCACGTAGGGCCAGGGCCGGGCCTTTCTGCTGCTGGGGACGTGTACCAGCCCTGCCTGGTGCCCCCTAATTCTCTCTCTGGGCCCCTCTGCCCCATTTGCCCTTCAGGGAAGAAGCTGCTGAGCCTGGGCTGGGAAGTCCCTGGATGTGGCCTCAGGGGGAGGAAGGGCCCCCGTTGGGTGGGGTGGGGGGGAGCAGTTTTTCTGGCTGGCCTGGCACACACCCAGCTGCGCGGGGCTTTGCCTCGGCACGGACCCAGTGAGCCGCTGCTGGAGCAGAGTCCAGTGCTGGGAGCTGCCAGGTAAAAGGGACGTACCTAACAGAGCTGTGCAGGGGGAGAAGTGGGGAACCTCGGGCTGACCCGCGGGGCTCTGACCCCACCCATCTCCCCGTCCGTATTTCTGTGCGCCCCAAGAGCTGACTTGCCTTGACCGATAGCTGTAGTTCTTGTAGGCAGAGCCGGAAGCCCCTGGACGCGGGGGCCTGGCCCGTTCCCTTGTAAAAGTGTCTGGTTCCCGTGGCTTACAGCTTTCCCAGCTGGGTCTGCCTCCGGCTGGCCGTGCTTGGGAAGCTTCAGCCAGCTGCTCCAGCCGGGTCCGAGTGGGATCAGTGGAAATGCGGCCGTTTGCCGGGGGAGAATGTTCTGCCGGGGTGGGAAGCTCCCTGCCTTGGTGCGGGGACGGGAGCCAGGGACGTCCCTGTTCCCAGGGAAGGTCAGCAAGTGACAAGCCAGTAGCAATGGTGGTTCCCGTGTTCGGTGGAGGACGGGCAGGGCCCAGAGACCGTTCCAGGGGTGACTTGCCCAGCATCACGCACAGACTCAGGGGAAGACTCCACTTCTCCAGGGCAACGTTCGGCTGCCTTACCCATGAAACCATCCCACAATCCCCCCTCTCGTTCCATGGGCACTGTCCGCCGCCTGCAGCCAGTCCTGTCCCCCCAGGCTCCTGCAGTGCCCAGCCAGGTTTGTCCCGCGAAGGGCGGGGAGCACAGAGTGTGATCCTAATGCCAACGCCCAAGGGAGGGGCGGCAGGAAAACTTCACTCGGGCATCTAACTTCAGGGCTGGACTGTCACCCTCATGCTCTGCCCATGTGTTGAATGATGGTAAATCCCCTACAGCTGCTGATCCACGGCCAGCGTATGACTGGGTTGGGCGTGGGGGGGTCACGTCTGTACACACAGCACACTCGGGCTGTGGAACTCACGGCCGCGGGGAGAGCCAGCACCTAGGGGCTGGGCCTTTCCCTGGGGACGGAGACCATGGCGCTGGGAGAAAGACTCTGCTACTCTGGGGCTGAGCCTGCCTCTCCCGGCAGGCCCCGCACTGTGCATTGGGGCTGCCCTCCCCCTTCGCTAGTGAGGCAAAAGGCTGAAGTGACCAGGCGCAGCACAGCGTCTCTTCCTGGCAGAGCCAGGTCCATGTCTGATGGGCAAAACTCAGCACGACTCTTGTATTCCTTTAGCCCCGGGTCACTGTGAAGGACCTCAGCCTGCTTCGCACGATGGCAAATGCACCACCGAAAAGCCTTTTAACCCACGACACAGAAGCAGGGAAGCCCGTTAAAGCCCTTGAAATGTGGAGTCTTGAGATCAGCAATGATCTCTGGACAGACGTCCTAAACCCCCTCACAGATTCCCACCCCCTCCCGGCTATTAACCTCTCTAGAGTGCTCCCACACCAGCCTCAGCTTCAACAATGGGACCCAACAGACAACCACATGCAAGAAAGCCCCAGATCACCACCCCGACCTTCGCAGAGCCAGTAACCACCCCAGACATCTGTTCTCTACACTGGACACCGCAGGCTGTGCTCCGAGGAGAGAGTCCGGGATAGGCGCCTTAACACACATAGAGAAGTGGATTGTATCATGGACCAGGCTACCCAGGTGCCCCAAGTGTGTAAGATCTCAGGCTGCTGGAAGAAAAACAGCAGTTGTGAGCTAAGCAGCAGCAAGTCACAGCCTCACGTTCCATCTACATTACACTAAAACAAGGTCATATCGGGCTGTGCAGGAGGCTCCTGTCCTAACAGCCCCCACCATCACCAGACACAGAAACAGAGCTTAGGATGGTTCAAGAAAACTTTGTTTGATGGCGTCTGTCCGGCCAGAAACCACTTATCAATAGTTGTGGTTGTGAAATCCCTACTTTATTATTGGTTTGTCTTTCTGCTCCCGGCTGCTCTGGTGTTTCTCTGGCTGGGCTCGGTCTGGTGCTTTGATTGTTGTCTGTTGTATCACTAATTTCACAAGATAGGCGCCAACGGAGGCAGTGGGGTCAGAGCTGGTGAAGCGTTTTGCAGTATGCTAGGCTTGGTTAATACACGACCCTCCTCTGCCCCAGGTTCCGGGTTGAGGCCCACGGCTCCCGCGCTGGGGCGAACGGGGCAATTAGCCCAATGCAAACCAGGCCTGTCTCAGCCCCCCAGAGGGGGACCCCGCCCTCAGCCCTTCTGGGAACGTCTTTGCTAATATTTGCCCCAGGGCCTGTAGGGGAGCTCCAGGCTCACCCTGCGACGCCCCCAGCTCTGCAGTACGGCCCCCTGTGTCATCCCGCTAACGCCACCTGCTCCTGTGGGGAGAACCAGACCCCCAACCGCTGCCGGCATCTGCACCTGAGCAGGCCAGGGCTGCACCTCCTGTGCCCGCCCCCTCAAATCCCCCCCAACCACCCCAGCCCTGTTCCTGGCGTTCCAGTGACCCCACCCCCCCAAACAGCAGAACCTGCCCGCCTCACGCACACGTTTGGGGTGCTGCCAAGAGACCCCTGAGCTCACACCCAGGAAGAGGCTGCGGCAGCGGGTGAAGCCCCAGCTCAGTGCAGCAGCCCCGAATGCTGTCCTGGGGGCAGAGACGGCCAGCGAGGGGGCAGCTAGAGCTGGGGAGGGGGCTCCAAATGCACCCCACTGCCCCCGAAGAACGGAGGAAGGAGAGGAACTAGATGCTGAGCTAGCGGCGGAGGGGAATAAAAGCAGGGGACTGGGAAGTGAGCAGGGGGAAAGGAAGAAAATAGAAACAATTTTGGGGCAGGAGAAGCAGAAAAGACCAGAGCTGGGACCGGGAGCAGAAGGGAAATTAAATCTCCTGCCCTAGTGGAGACAGAGTCAAGGGGAAAAACTGAAAGGAAATAGAATTAATGGGAGAGGAATTGACCGAAAAGCTGAGTTAGATGAAAACAGAGCCTGAAACTGGCAAACGAGAAACCCTCCCACCCAGGACCCAGAGTAACAAACAATTAACAGGCAGCCGCTTCCAAACGAAGTGATTCGTCACCCAACACACAGACAACCTGTGGAACTCACTGCCAGGGGATGTTGAAGGCCAAGACTCTAACCGGGTTCAAAAAAGAACTAGATCAATTCCTGGAGCGTGGGCCCCTCAATGGCGATTGGGCAGGGACACACCCCCACGCTCTGGGTGTCCCCAGCCTGTTTGCCAGAGAACGGATCACTCCACACTGCCCCGTCCTGGGCACTCCCTCAAGCTCCCAGCACTGACCTGGCGGGAGGCAGGAGCTGGGCTAGCAGGGCCACGGGGCTGCCCCTGGCTGGCCGTTCTGACTAACCAGCCGTTGAAGGAATCCGGCCGACGGGGGCCCACTGGGTGAAGAAACCCGGCTGGTGGCCAGCAGGCGAGAGAGGATGTCGAAGGGAAGCAGGAGGAGCGGGGCGGAACTGGTCACCGTGCGGTGGGGCCCGGCTGCCAGGGGCGGCCGAGCAGCGTGTGGGGGCTCACAGGGGGCAGGAGTTACGGGCCGTGTTACTGAGCCAGGGACAATCTGGCGGCTCCCGGGTGAAGAATGGTCCCTTTGTCCTGGTTTGCCTCGGTGGCTCCTCGGTTAGCCCAGCCCAGGCGCCCCGAGCGGGCACGCAGGGTCCTGTCCCAAACCAGCCTGGGCCATGGGCCAAGGGGGAGGGTGGCTTCTGCCAGGACGCAGGTCTGGGTGGCCCAGGGAGCTCCGTACCTTGTGGGATGAGACCCCAGAGCAGATGGGGCCCGGAGGCTTCGCTGAGGTACAAGGGCTTGGCCCAGCCCCCCCGACCGTTACTCCACTTGCCTGGGCCCCCCCACAGCCCGAGCCGGGGTGGGGGTGAGTCCCTTGGGGGGGGCGGTTCTTAGTCACTTCTCCATCCCCACGGCAAACCCCAGATCCCTGGGAGCTCTCACCTGTGCACCTCCCCCAGGGCATGTTGGGGGCATGGCCAGAGCCCGCTCAAGGTGGGGGGGGCAGGAGATGAGATCATGGGCTGATTGCCATGGTAATGAAGTGGGGCTGGTTGGTCCCAGCTCCCCTGCCACCCCCGCCCCCCAACGCCACCTCCTGCCCCAACGACAGCTGCAGGCAAAAATGCACGTGGCTTTTATTGGGGCACAGCACCAACCAGGGCACCCACCACCTTGCTGCAGGCCAGGGCCCCGGCCCCGCCCAGGGGCAGAGTGGGGGTGGGGGGGGCAGATCCAGGGAGCCCCGCCCAGGGGCAGAGGAGGGGGCTTGGAGCCCCGCCCGGGGACAGAGGAGAAGGGGGGCCGGGAGCCCCGCCCGGGGGAAAGGAGAAGGGGGGCCGGGAGCCCCACCCGGGGGCAGAGGAGAAGGGGGGCCGGGAGCCCCGCCCGGGGGCAGAGGAGAAGGGGGGCCGGGAGCCCTGCCCGGGGGCAGAGGAGAAGGGGGCCCGGGAGCCCCGCCCGGGGGCAGAGGAGAAGGGGGGCCGGGAGCCCCGCCCGGGGGCAGAGGAGAAGGGGGGCCCGTGGCCGGGCAGGGCCCCAGCCCCAGAGGTAGGTGCAGAGCTCCAGCGTCTGCCGGCTCGGCCCCGCTCAGGGCTGCTCCATGGCCTGTCTGCGGATGAGCTCAGCGTACAGCCCGCCCCGGCGCAGCAGCTCCGCGTGAGTCCCGGCCTGGGGGGAGACCGGGGGGGGGTGTCACCAGAGCCGGCCACGCCCAACGGCTCTGCCCAGCCTTGGCCCTGCGCCCCCTGGACCGCCCCGAATGCCTCTGCGCCCCTCCCACCCAGAGCACCCCGTGCCCCCAGGACACCCGTCTTGTCCCCGTGCCCTCGTAGCCCCCCAGAACAACACCTCATTCCCCCCCGAAGGGCTCCCCCACCCGGGGACGCCCCCCCAGGACACCCATCTCATCCCCCTTCCTCGTACCTCCCCCCCCTGAACACATCCCCCCCCCCCAGCCGTCCCACCCAGGGACCCCCCCCAGAGCACCCGTCTCATCCCCCCTCCCTCAGACCTCCCCCCCCCGAACACATCACCCCCCCACGGCCCTCCCACCCGGGGACCCCCCCCCCAGAGCACCTGTCTCATCCCCCCTCCCTCAGACCCCCCCACGGCCCTCCCACCCGGGGACCCCCCCCCAGGACACCCATCTCATCCCCCTTCCTCGTACCTCCCCCCCCTGAACACATCCCCACCCCCACAGCCGTCCCACCCAGGGACCCCCCCCAGAGCACCCGTCTCATCCCCCCTCCCTCAGACCTCCCCCCCCCGAACACATCACCCCCCCATGGCCCTCCCACCCGGGGACCCCCCCCAGAGCACCTGTCTCATCCCCCCTCCCTCAGACCCCCCCACGGCCCTCCCACCCGGGGACCCCCCCCAGAACACCCATCTTGTCCCTCCTCCCTCATCCCCCCCTCGAATCCCCTCCCCCAGGCCTGGCCCCGGCAGGACTCGGCCCCTCACCTCGGCCACGCAGCCCTGGGCCAGCACCACGATGAGGTGGGCGCCCTGGATGGTGCTGAGCCGGTGTGCGATGACCAGCACGGTGCGGCCGGCCATGGCCCGCTCCAGCGCCTCCTGCACGGCCTGCTCCGCCTCGGCGTCCAGCGCGCTCGTGGCCTCGTCCAGGATCAGCACCGAGGGGTCCTTGAGCAGCGCCCGGGCGATGGCCACGCGCTGCTTCTGGCCCCCCGACAGCATCACGCCGCGCTCGCCTGGGGGGGGACGGGTCTCAGGGCCGGGCCGGAGCCAGGGCAGGGACCCTCCCCCCCGGACCCCGGCTGGCCCATGGCACCGGCTGCCCCGGCTCCGCTGACCCCGCGTCACAGACACCCCCCCGCCCCCACCCCAGCCGTATTCCCACTCGGCGTCTGCCGGACGGAACCTCTGGGGCTACGGCGCCCACCTGGCTCCAGAGCCGCGGCAGCGCCGGGTGAGGGGGGCAGAGGAAGGCGCCAGGGCCCTGCGCTCACCCACGACGGTGCCGTAGCCCTGGGGGAAGCTGCGGATGAAGCTGTCGGCGTTGGCCAGCTGGGCTGCGGCGTAGACCTCGGCGTCGGACGCGCCCGGCTTGCCGAAGCGGATGTTCTCCAGGATGGTCGTTCCAAAGAGCGCAGGCTCCTGGGATGGGGGGGGATGGACACTGCGTCAGTGCTGGGAGCAGCCTGACCCCCTGCGCCCCACTCCCTCCAGCACACTGCCTCACTGTGCCCCATTCCCCGCCGCCCCCTGTTCCCCGCCGCCCCCTGCTCCCCCCCACTGTGCCCCATTCCCCGCCGCCCCCTGCTCCCCCCCCACTGTGCCCCATTCCCCGCCCGCCGCACCCTGCTCCCCCCATGCCCTGCTCCCCCCCCTGTGCCCCATTCCCCACCACGCCCTGCTCCCCCCCCACTGTGCCCCATTCCCCGCCACGCCCCGCTCCCCCCCACTGTGCCCCATTCCCCGCCATGCCCTGCTCCTCCCACTGTGCCCCATTCCCCGCCACGCCCTGCTCTCCCCCACTGTGCCCCATTCCCCGCCACGCCCTGCTCTCCCCCACTGTGCCCCATTCCCCGCCACGCCCTGCTCCCCCCCCACTGTGCCCCATTCCCCGCCACGCCCTGCTCCCCCCCACTGTGCCCCATTCCCCGCCACGCCCCGCTCCCCCCCATCGTGCCCCATTCCCCGCCACGCCCTGCTCCCCCCCACTGTGCCCCATTCCCCACCCGCCGCGCCCTGCTCCCCCCATGCCCCGCTCCCCCCCACTGTGCCCCATTCCCCACCACGCCCCGCTCCCCCCCACTGTGCCCCATTCCCCACCACGCCCTGCTCCCCCCCACTGTGCCCCATTCCCCGCCATGCCCTGCTCCCCCCCCACTGTGCCCCATTCCCCGCCACGCCCCGCTCCCCCCCCACTGTGCCCCATTCCCCGCCACGCCCCACTCCCCCCCACTGTGCCCCATTCCCCGCCACGCCCCGCTCCCCCCACTGTGCCCCATTCCCCGCCACGCCCTGCTCCCCCCCATCGTGCCCCATTCCCCGCCACGCCCTGCTCCCCCCCCACTGTGCCCCATTCCCCACCCGCCGCGCCCTGCTCCCCCCATGCCCCGCTCCCCCCACTGTGCCCCATTCCCCACCACGCCCTGCTCCCCACAACTGTGCCCCATTCCCCGCCATGCCCTGCTCCTCCCACTGTGCCCCATTCCCCGCCACGCCCTGCTCCCCCCCACTGTGCCCCATTCCCCACCATGCCCTGCTCCCCCCCCAGTGCCCCATTCCCCGCCACATCCTGCTCCCCCGCACTGTGCCCCATTCCCCGCCATGCCCTGCTCTCCCCCACTGTGCCCCATTCCCCACCGCACCCTGCTCCCCCCATGCCCCGCTCCCCCCCACTGTGCCCCATTCCCTGCCATGCCCTGCTCCCCCCCACTGTGCCCCATTCCCCGCCATGCCCTGCTCTCCCCCACTGTGCCCCATTCCCCGCCGCACCCTGCTTCCCCCATGCCCTGCTCCCCCCAACTGTGCCCCATTCCCCGCCATGCCCTGCTCCCCCACACTGTGCCCCCCACCTCGCCCTGCTCCCCCCATGCCCCACTCCCCCCCACTGTGCCCCATTCCCCACCATGCCCTGCTCCCCCCCAGTGCCCCATTCCCCGCCACATCCTGCTCCCCCACACTGTGCCCCATTCCCCACCACGCCCCACTCTCACTCCCCCTGCTCCACCCCGCCGCCCAAGGCCCATTCCCCCCACGCCCTGCTCGGCCCTGTTCCCCACTCCCCCTGCTCCCTGCACTCTCCCGCCCCCCTCACCTGGCTGATGAAGCCAATGACCTGCCCCCGTAGCCACGAGGGGTCCAGGGTGCAGAGCTCGCACCCGTCCAGTGTGATGGCCCCCCCTGTGGGCTCATAGAAACGCTCCAGCAGCGCCGCTACCGTCGACTTCCCTGCAGGGCAAAGGGTGAGGCTGGCAGCAGCTTGGGCCACGCCACAGCCCGGGCACACAGCGCCCCACGGCGCGCCCCACGGGCCATTTCAGAGCCTGCCGGGGACCGAGCTCTGACCCGAGGTGGTGCTGAGCTGGGAGCTGTTCAGGACTCCTGGGTTCTGGCCCCGGCTCTGGGGCCGAGTAAGCTGAGGGGGGCGGGGGGGAGAGGAGGCCAGGAGTCAGGACCATTCCCCCAGAGACCGTGGCTCCCCCCTGCCCATCTGGCCTGGCTGCCCTGCGAGACCCCACCTGTGACGGACGGGGAAGGGGGGGGGTGCTCTTGGCACTCATGGCCCAGGGGCAGCCGAGGGGGCAGGAACCTGGCACGTCCGGTGGTACCTCCTCCCGACTCGCCCACGATGGCCACTGTCTTGCGAGGGGGCAGGGTGAGGCTGAAGTTCCGTAGCACCGGGCAGCTGGGGCGCGTGGGGTAACTGCGACGGCAAGAAGAGAGGGGTCAGGCCAGGCAGGGCAGACAGGCGGCCAAGCGCGGAGCTGGGCCAGCAGGGGCTGCAGGTCGGGAGTGAGGGGCACCGGCAGAGCTGGGGGGCAGAGCTGTGCTGGGAGGGGCTGCGGGTCGGGAGGGGCACTGGCAGAGCTGGGGGGAGCAGGGGCTGCAGGTCGGGAGTGAGGGGCACCGGCAGAGCTGGGGGGGCAGGGCTGGGAGGGGCTGCAGGTAGGGAGTGAGGGGCAGCGGCAGAGCTGGGGGGGCAGGGCTGGGAGGGGCAGGGGCTGCGGGTCGGGAGTGGGGAGCACCGGCAGAGCTGGGGGGGCAGGGCTGGGAGGGGCTGCGGGTTGGGAGTGAGGGGCAGCGGCAGAGCTGGGGGGGCAGGGCTGGTAGGGGCAGGGGCTGCGGGTCGGGAGTGGGGAGCACCGGCAGAGCTGGGGGGGCAGGGCTGGGAGGGGCTGTGGGTCAGGAGTGAGGGGCACCGGCAGAGCTGGGGGGGCAGGGCTGGGAGGGGCTGTGGGTTGGGAGTGAGGGGCAGCGGCAGAGCTGGGGGGGCAGGGCTGGTAGGGGCAGGGGCTGCGGGTCGGGAGTGGGGAGCACCGGCAGAGCTGGGGGGGCAGGGCTGGGAGGGGCTGTGGGTCAGGAGTGAGGGGCACCGGCAGAGCTGGGGGGGCAGGGCTGGGAGGGGCTGTGGGTTGGGAGTGAGGGGCAGCGGCAGAGCTGGGGGGGCAGGGCTGGTAGGGGCAGGGGCTGCGGGTCGGGAGTGGGGAGCACCGGCAGAGCTGGGGGGGCAGGGCTGGGAGGGGCTGTGGGTCAGGAGTGAGGGGCACCGGCAGAGCTGGGGGGGCAGGGGCTGCGGGTCGGGCGTATGGGGCACCGGCAGAGCTGGGGGAAGGGCAGTACCGAGGGTGAGGAGAATGACAGGTGTCCACGCCCTAGTGCCCAGTGGCACAGACCAGAGCCCCCCGGGCTGCCCTCACCTGAAGCAGACGTCCCGGAAGCAGATGTGGCCGAGCAGGGAGTGGCTGGGGATCCGGTCCCCCCTGACAGGGACACCGTCGGCTCCAGGGTCATGAACTCAAAGACACGGGCTCCAGCGCTGAGGCCTCGCACGACCTGTGGGGACAGCGATGGGGCAGGACGCCCGATGCCCCGTCACCATGTCATGGGGCAGCCCCAAGTACGTCACCCCTCCACGGCCAGAAGGCACCGTGTGCCGGCAGGGCCCTGGCCAGTGGGGCCCTGGCCAGTGGGGCCCTGGCCAGTGGGGCCGGCCCTTCTCCCTCGCCCAGCTGAGTCTGGGGCCAGCACAGGGGTGCAGCAGGAACCCCCGTCACCACCGTTGTGCCTCAGTTTCCAAGGTGCAGCAGCCGGGCCAGAGCAGGGCGCACCGATAACGAACCACCAGGCAGGCTCTGGCCAGCCGCCCCTTCAACCCACCAGACAGGCCGGCGCTCGTCCCAACGCCCTCCGCCCAGGAGCCGTCCCGGGCCAGGATCCCAGAAGCAGCAGGCAAGCCCTGCCAACCGGCTGCTGGTATGGTCACCCCGGCCCTTGGTAGGCTGTCATGCTGCGACCCCACAAGAGCGGGGCGGGATCAAGGGGGGCCCAGCCAGCCAGCCCCTGCCCCACCTACCTGTCCAAACAGAACGGAGATGTTGGCCATGGACCTGCCGGGACAAGGGGAGAGGGCTCTGCTCAGCACTGGGCGTGGGGACATAGAACCATAGGACTGGAAGGGAGTCGAGAGATCTCTTGTCCGGTCCCCTGCACTCAAGGCAGGTCTACATAATAACTAGACCCTCCCTGACGGGTTCGTCCAGCCTGCTCTTAAAAGCCTCCAGTGACAGGGACTCCACAACCTCCCTGGGCAATTTATGCCAGTGCTGAACCACCCTGACAGGTAGGAGGTTTTTCCTAATGTCCAACCTGAACCTCCCTGGCTGCAATTTAAGCCCATTGCTTCTTGTCCTGTCCTCTGAGGTTAAGAAAAACAATTCTTCTCCCTCCTCCTTGTAACAACCTTTTATGGACTTGAAAACTGTGATCATCTCCCCTCTGTCTTCTCTTCTCCAGACCAAACAGACCCTGTTTTTTCAATCTTCCCTCATAGCTCATGTTTTCTAGACCTGTAATCAGTTTTGTTGCTCTTCTCTGGACTTTCTCCAGTTTCCTGAAACGTGGTGCCCAGAACTGGACACAATACTCCAGTCGAGGCCTAATCAGCGCGGAGTAGAGCGGAAGAATCACTTCTCGTGTCTTGCTCACAACACTCCTGCGAATACATCCCACAATGATGCTCGCTTTTTTTGCAACAGCGTTACACTGTTGACTCCTATTTAGCTTGTGATCCACTCTGACCCCCAGATCCCTTTCCGCAGGACTCCTTCCTAGGCAGTCAGTTCCCATTGTGTGCGCGCAACTGATTGTTCCTTCCTAAGGGGAGCACTTTGCATTTGTCCTTATTGCATTTCATCCTATTGACTTCAGACCATTTCTCCAGTCTGTCCAGATCATTTTGAATTTTAATCCTGTCCTCCAAAGCACTCGCAACCCCTCCCAGCTTGGTATCGTCCGCAAACTTTATCAGTGTATTTTCTATGCCGTTATCTAAATCAGTGAAGATACTGAACAGAACCGGACCCAGAACAGATCCCTGCGGGATCCCACCCGTTCTGCCCTTCCAGCATGACTCTGAACCACTGATAACTACTCTCATGGTAAGCCCCACCCCCCAGGCCCCACCCCGGGGGTGCAATGCACACGACCTTTGCTCTCTGACCTTTGCACTGTCTGCGAAGCCACCATGAAGGACATGAGGTCTCCAGGCGAGAGCTCCTCCCCAGCCATGAGGGAGCCCCCCACAAAGATGGTGCCCAGCACGATACCTGCAGGGGCAGAGAGCGGCATGGTGACTTGAGGGCTCCCAGCCCTGCCACAGGGAGCGGGACACAGGAGAGAGGAGCCCCCCTCCCACCGAGGGATGTCAAAGTATTTCCCTAACACCCCGGAAAGGCAGCCACCTCTGGGGTGGGGCACAGCAGCTGGTGCCTGGCTGGGTGCCCAGGGTGGGCTGAGCCAGGCCAGGGGGCTCACGGAGGGCGGCTGGTTCTGCGTGGAGCGGGCACACCCCGGGGGAATTCTCCGCACCCCAGTGAGTCTGTCCCTATGGCCTTGGCATCGGCTGGCCAGAGTCTCAGACAGCAGCTTAACCTGGAGCCAACTGCTCCCCCGGCTCTCTGCAGAGAGTAGAGCCGAGCCCCTAGCCATCGCAGTGCTGGGGGGGTGGGGCGGTCACAGCCATGGGGCTCGTGGGGATGGGGTGGGAGAGGGATCACCGGGGGCCCTACAGTAGCATGGCTGACGGGAGCCCTGGGGGTGGCCAGTCCGGACTGCGGCTCTGGGGCTACCGAGGGCTTGTTCCAGGCGACTGACCAACCTGCCCTGGGGGGAAAAGGCTCCTGGCTGGGGGCCGATCCTGGCTGGGGGCTCGAGGCTCCCCAAAGCCCGGCTCCGCGGGACTCGCTGGCAGAGCTCGCGGTGGGAAGGAGAAGGGCTGGAGCCCAGAGGCTCCGTCGGAGGTGGGGGCCGTGTGGCTAGCCCTTGTGCACAGCCGGGGGCCGGGGGTTGGGGCACTGCCCGGGCGCTCCCAGGGACTGGGGACAGCATGGCCCCGCCACGCGCCGCCCACTCACAGTTCAGCACCATGTTGGACAGGCCCTGGAAGACAGCGATGCCCACGCCCAGCTTCTCGTTCAGCCGGCTCGACCGATCCACCTCGTGGCGGTACAGCCTGCAAGGCAGGGGAGAGGCTGGGCACCAGGGGCGGGGCGGGCAGCTGCACGGACTTCCTTACAGCACCCGCCCTGCACAGCGCCCCCTAGCGCCTACGGGACCCGGCCAGGGCGTGGGGGAGGCACCTCCCCTGCACAGCGCCCCCTGGTGCCAGGCTGGGGGATATGGGACACGGCCAGGGGGTGGGGGCAGCACCTCCCCTGCACAGCGCCCCCTAGCGCCTACGGGACCCGGCCAGGGCGTGGGGGAGGCACCTCCCCTGCACAGCGCCCCCTGGTGCCAGGCTGGGGGATATGGGACACGGCCAGGGGGTGGGGGCAGCACCTCCCCTGCACAGCGCCCCCTAGCGCCTACGGGACCCGGCCAGGGCGTGGGGGAGGCACCTCCCCTGCACAGCGCCCCCTGGTGCCAGGCTGGGGAATATGGGACCCAGCCAGGGGGTGGGGGCAGCACCTCCCCTGCACAGCGCCCCCTGGTGCCAGGCTGGGGGATATGGGACCCAGCCAGGGGGTGGGGGCAGCACCTCCCCTGCACAGCGCCCCCTAGCGCCTACGGGACCCGGTCAGGGCATGGGGGAGGCACCTCCCCTGCACAGCGCCCCCTGGTGCCAGGCTGGGGGATATGGGACCTGGCCAGGGCGTGGGGGCAGCACCTCCCCTGCACAGCGCCCCCTGGTGCCAAGCTGGGGGATATGGGACCTGGCCAGGGCGTGGGGGCAGCACCTCCCCTGCACAGCGCCCCCTGGTGCCAGGCTGGGGGATATGGGACCTGGCCAGGGCGTGGGGGCAGCACCTCCCCTGCACAGCGCCCCCTGGTGCCAAGCTGGGGGATATGGGACCTGGCCAGGGCGTGGGGGCAGCACCTCCCCTGCACAGCGCCCCCTGGTGCCAGGCTGGGGGATATGGGATCCGGCCAGGGGGTGGGGGCAGCACCTCCCCTGCACAGCGCCCCCTGGTGCCAGGCTGGGGGATATGGGATACGGCCAGGGGGTGGGGGCAGCACCTCCCCTGCACAGCGCCCCCTGGTGCCAGGCTGGGGGGCAGGAAGTGGGCCCAGATGGGAAGGAACAAGGTCCCGGCTTCGGGGTCTGGGCAGCAGGGCGCATGTACGCGTGGCGCTGGCAGGAGCGGGGCAGGGTGGGGAGAAAGCCGCAGCCCGGTACTTACGCCACCTCCCTGTCCTCCATGGCAAAGGCCCGCACAGTCCGCACGTTTCCCAGCGCCTCGTCTGCCACCCCCGTGGCCTTGGCCACCTGCAGAGAGACGGTCACAGGCCACCTTGCTCTGCGGGCGCCATCTGCCCCACTGGCTGATGGGGCAGGAGGAGCCATGGCTGGGGCACCTGCCACCTCGACACTCCTCCGTACCGGGGTCCCACAAACGCACAGCCACCGTGGGGGGTGGGGAGGTGTTACCTGCCCCTGGGCCTGGCAACGGCGGTGTGTGTGTGTTACCTGCTGTAATGGGCCTGGCAGTGGGGGGGGGACATTGCACCCCATAATGGTTTATGGAAATATGCTTATGAGTGTGAATATAATGTAACTGGAATATGCCTTAAGCAAAAGGTCTCTTGTAAGGTATCATTACAAAGGTTATAACCTACTGAGTGTGGTCACCCTATTTGTACGTATGTAGGGGGTTGGAGTAGATGACCTCCTGAATTATTATTATTATCGAACCCAGAGTTAGTGACTAATATCTGGGGGAGCCAACAGCCATGCATCTCTCTCTATCAGCGTTTTCATAGATTCATAGATTCTAGGGCTGGAAGGGACCTCGAGAGGTCATCGAGTCCAGCCCCCTGCCCTCATGGCAGGACCAAATACTGTCTAGACCATCCCTGATAGACATTTATCTAACCTACTCTTAAATATCTCCAGAGATGGAGATTCCACAACCTCCCTGGGCAGTTTATTCCAGTGTTTAACCACCCTGACAGTTTAGGAAAAAGTTCCTAATGTCCAACCTAAACCTCCCTTGCTGCAGTTTAAGCCCATTGCTTCTTGTTCTATCCTCAGGGGCTAAGATGAACAAGTTTTCTCCCTCCTCCTTATGACACCCTTTTAGATACCTGAAGACGCTATCATGTCCCCTCTCAGTCTTCTCTTTTCCAAACTAAACAAACCCAATTCCTTCAGCCTTCCTTCATAGGTCATGTTCTCTAGACCCTTAATCATTCTTGTTGCTCTTCTCTGGACCCTCTCCAATTTCTCCACATCTTTCTTGAAATGCGGTGCCCAGAACTGGACACAATACTCCAGTTGAGGCCTAACCAGCGCAGAGTAGAGTGGAAGAATGACTTCTCGTGTCTTGCTCACAACACACCTGTTAATGCAGCCCAGAATCAAGTTTGCTTTTTTTGCAACAGCATCACACTGTTGACTCATATTTAGCTTGTGGTCCATAGCGTTATAGAGGGCAAACCATTTATGAGCTTATACAGGGTAAAACGGATTTATCTGGGGTTTGGATCCCATTGGGAGCGGGGTGTCTAGGTGCTGGAGAGAGGAGACCTGCTGAGCTGTTTTCACTTAAAGTCTGCGGTTTTGGGGGACATGGCCCAGACCTGGGTCCGGGCTGCAGCAGGCTGGCGTGTCTGGCTCGACAAGGCAGGTTCTGGGGTCCCAAGCTGGTGGGGAAACGGGCTCAGAGGTAGTCTCAGCACGTCAGGGGACAGTCCCAAGGGGGTGGGTCTCTGTGACCGAACCCGTCACGGGGGGCGGGGGGGGGGGGGGGTGTTACCTGCTCCTGGGCCTGGCGGGACAGGCTGCGCAGGACGGAGCCGATCAGGGCACCAGCGCCCACCAGGCTGGGCATCACCACCAGCAGGAGCCCGGTCAGCTTGGGCGAGAGCAGGTAGAGCGAGGCGAAGCAGCCCACGGTCTGCGTGACGCTGCGCAGGCCCTGGAGGCAGACACCCAGTCAGCAGGATCCCAGGGGGCCCCCAGGCCCTCCCCAGCAGTGCCGGGAGAGGCCAAGGGCGGGGCTCAGCACCCGGGGTAGGGGCTGCTGGCTGGGAGAGGACAGGGCTGCCCGGGAGGGACACCCGGGGCTGCTCCCATCGGCCTCACCTGGGAGATGACGAGTTTGAAGGAAGATTTGAACTCCTGGATGTCGGTCGTGAGCCGATTCACCAGCTGCCCCGTCCGGTGGGCATCAAAGAACGCCACGTCCTGCCTGGGGAGGGGGACAGGGGCTGGGGCCTGCAGCAGCAGCTACTCCAATCCCCTCTGCTCCCCTAACCAACCCCCCCTCCACTCCCCCAGCCAACCCCCCATGCTCCCCCAGCCCCCCAACCAACCCCACCACCAACCCTCCCCCAACCAACCCCCCTCTGTTCCTCCAGCCTCCCAACCAACCCCCCCATTCCCTCAACCAACCCCATCCCCAACCAACCCCCCCGTTTCCCCAGCCCCCCAACCAATCCCCAATCTGCTCCCCTACATCCCCAACCACCCCCCAGCCCACCTCCTTCCTCCCAACCAACCCGTCATTCCCCCACCCCTTGCTCCCCAAACATGCCCCCCCACTGCAGCCATTGCCCCCCCCCCCACTCCTGCAGGCACCCCCCGAGCGGGTGGATTTACCGCAGCAGGGACGTGAAGAGGGCCTTGCGCATGCTGCCGGCCACCCGCTCCCCGACCCGCGCCAGCAGCACGATGTAGCTGAAGGTCAGCAGCCCCTGGGGATGGAGGAATGGCCACAGCAGGTCAGTCCTGAGGCCCGCCCAGCGCCCGCGAGAGCCCCACAGCCGCAGATCTGGGGTGACCGGCCCCTCCGGGAGTCTCATCCCAACCCCGGGAGGCAGGGACCAGCAGCGGCTTTCACCTCCCTGTCACAGAGGTGGTGCCAGGAATTAAAACATCCCTGGATGTAGCACCTGCGTGGGACTAGAACAGAGCCCTGCTGTGGGGCTGGGATCCTGCGGGCTAGCGGGAGCGGGATTAAGCAACCGTCCCGCACAGGCCTCTACCTGGATATCCCTGGTACCCACAGAAACATCATCTTTGAATCTTCCTCAGTCCCCGGCCTCAGCAACCTCCTGTGGCAGAGAGTTCCACAGTTCAACCACACACCATGAGAGAGTATTTCCTCGGATCCGTCTGGAACGTCCCAGCATTTAATTTCATGCACTGGCCCCTGGCCCTTGTGTTACGAGTCAGGGAGCACAGCCAGGCCCGATCTCACTGCTTTAGGCCAGTCGTTATTTTAGACTTCGCGCACCGCCTCTCACGCGTCTGCTCTCTACGGTAACAATCCCAGCCGTTCCGATCTCTCTTTGTAACAGAGCGTTTCCAGGTCCGGGGTCATCGCTTGTGTGACCCCCTCTAGCTCTGCAATATCCTGTCTGGGACAGAGCGCCCATGCTGCACACAGGATCCAGAGGAGGCGGCGCCATTGGTTTATAAAAAGGCATTCGACTATTCTCTGTTATTCACCACCCCAGTCCTTAAGCATCCCAACATCACCTCAGCATTTTTGACCGCAGCTGTGCATTGAGCAGAGATCTCCACTGAGCTGTCGGCACTGACGCCCAGATCCCTTTCCTGGGCTGAGGCAGTTAATGTCGAGCCCTGGCAGGTGAACAAGTAGTTCGTATTTTCCCCTCCAATGCGCATTACTTAGTATTTCTCAGCAGTGAACTTCACTGCTGTCATGCAGCCCTTTCACCCAGCTGGACTTGGGATCTCGGAGTTCCTCACCGCCCTCTCTGGGTCTGACTCACCTAAATAACTTCTCAGCTGCAAATGCTGCTACGTCCCTGCTCACCCTCCTTTCCAGACCACTGATCAATTCATTGAGCACAGGACCTACCCTGGAGCCTTCTGGCCTCGCTCTTAACCTTGTGTTCTTTAGTCCTGCTCTAGCTTTCTGTGCCCAGCCAGCCTTGGATCCACGACAGCACTGTCTCTCTCACCCGAGGATGACTTCGCTTCTTTAGCCACCTCTTGTGGGGGACCTTGGAAAAGGCCTTTGGAAAGTCTAAATGACGTCAGCTGGTTCAATAGATGAGTGAGACGTGATTTTCCTTGGCAAAAATCACGCTGTTTAGCCCCGTGAAACCTCATCTTCCAGGTCTTTTAATAGACTGTTGTTAATGATCATTTCGACCGGTTTGCTAGGTACAGATGTAAGGCTGACTGGTCTAATTCCCCGGATCACCCCAGGGCCTTTTTTAGATCTGGGTACAGAATTTGACCCTCTCTGGTCGTCTGGGATAGTGGCTGCATGTTTCTCGTAGAGACGGGCGGGGGCAGGGGTGTGCAGAGAGCCCCCCCCCCCAGCTCACCTGCAGGCCATAGAGCAGGAGGAGGCGGAGGGCAGGCCGGCGCACCTCACGCAGGTAGTTCCCCAAATTCTGCTGGGTGCAGCGCGCCACCACATTCACCAGCTCCCCCAGGAGCATGGGGATCCGGATGTTGAGCAGGGCCACGCCCAAGGCAAACTGCAGAGAGAGAGAGATCAGAGCCCGGCGTTGACCCCTGGGGGCCATGGGCTGGGCCAGGCCAGTGGGGGCATCAGCCCCAGGGGCACATGACTCAGACTGGTACATGGGGGTTCGGATCCCGGAGCCCCCAGACTGGCCAAGGCTGGAGCCTGTTGGTCCGGCAGGGGGCTGGGCTCCTCCTCCAGGCTCCCCACCCCATTCCCTGGGGGGTGCTGGGAGGCTCTTACCACGACGGCTGCCGACAGGGCCAGCAGCTGCGGGCGAAGGAACTTCCAGAACTCAGCCCAGTTGAAGTCGGGCTCCGGCTCGGGGGAGGCGGGGGCCAGGACGGGGCTCCCAGCCCCCTGGCAGCGAGCTGCTTGGCGGGAGAGGCCGGCCCCCAGGCCCAGCAGGGCTGGCCCCACCAGGAGCGCGGCGGCCCGGCCCAGTGGGACGGGGCGACGGGGCAGGGCCGGGGGCGGCTGGGCGAGGCGGCCGGGGGCTCGGAGGAGGCAGGAGACTCTGGCAGGACTGGCCACGTACCTGAAAGGAGAAGAGACGGGGTGAGGCCGGTCGGTGCCCGCTCTGCCCTGCCCCAGCTGGGCATGGGGCCCCCACAGCACGAAGGGGGCGGAGCCGGCGACTCGGGGGGCAGCACCGGGGAGATTGCGAGCGTGTCACACGCGCACGTGCCAGAGGGATCTGGGGGTCACGTGCACAGGGACCCCCTCCAGCACGGACTGCGGGGGGGCGGGTCCAGGGGGCTCAGACCTGCCCCCCTCGGGCGTGGGGGGGAGGGGCGGTGAACCCCCCAAGCCCTGGGGCAGCACAGAGCCTCCAGCCCCGCCTATTCACCGACTGACCACGCCCCTTTCGCCACAGCCCCGCCCCCCGAACTAACCCCGCCTCCCAGGGGGCACGGGGGGGGCAGCGGGGTCCAGCCGGGGGGGGGGGAATCCCCGCAGCTCCCGCCCCGCCCCCGGGCACCACGGGGGGTCCCGGCCGGGAAGAACCCAGGCGTCCGGGTGACGCGGTACCTGGCCCGGCAGCTCCCGCGCCACGCCCGGAGCAGCAGCATCTCAAGCGGCGGCCCCGGCCGGCGGCCCACAATGCACCGCGCCACTGGCAATGGGGCCGGGTCGCCACAGCGACAGCGAGAACTTCCGGGCAGAGCCCCGCCCCCGATTGACCCCGCCCCTCATGCGGACTGACCCCGCCCCCAGCCCACCCATTCACAGACTGACCACGCGCCCCCTACGCCACAGCCCCGCCCCTCCCAGTGCCCGAGCCCCGCCCCTCCTCCGGACTGACCCCGCCCCTGGGCCAGAGCGCCAACCATTCACAGACTGACCACGCCCCCACGCAGCACTGCACTGACCCCTCCCCCCAAGTCAGAGCCCCGCCCCCTCACCGGACTTACCCCGCCCCTGGCCAGAGCGCCAACCATTCACAGACTGACCACGCCCCCACGCCGCCCTGCACTGACCCCGCCCCCCCAAGTCAGAGCTCCGCCCCCTCACCGGACTTACCCCGCCCCTGGCCAGAGCCCCCCCGTCCCCGCACCGGAGTCAGACCAGAGCTGCTGTTGCGGCTCCATGGCCCCTGTTCTGCACCCTGTCAGGTGCCCCGTGCAAGGGCCCAGGTGCCCCGTGGGCGGGCCCTGGGGATCCGTGCGAGGGCCCTGGGGAAGCAGCTGGCTCCTGGCCCCCTGGAGCAGCGGCAGCGTGGGCCTCCCTGTGCCTCGGGGGTCCGGCTTCCTGCTGGGCCTTGGTGCAGCCGGTGGCGCTGGCCGGCTCCAGGCCCCGTGGGCATCGGACCCCAGCCGGCTGGGCTTGGCAGAGTCTCACTGTGTGGCCCTGCCCTCGCAGCCGGGCTGGGCCCAGGCCATGGGGGCGCGGGAGGCCACACCTGACACGGGGCGGCCCCCAGGCGCTGGAGGCATCATGGAAAATGAAACACTGCAATTATCAAAACTAAATGTTTTATTGGGGGCTGTGGAGGGGGCGGCAGCAGCAACGGGGCCAAGGGCCCTGCTCCCCCCCATGGGGCGAGGAGCCAGGGGCCACTCAGGGGGCGGGGTCCAGCAGCCGCTGCGCCTGCGCAGAGAAGGACTGAGAGCGGATCCGCGAGGCCACCTCCTGCGTGCGGAACGTCAGGCCGAAGATGTCCTCGTGGTAGCGGTTCTGGTCCTGGGAGAGAGACCCGCTGTGAGGGGGCGCCGGGCAGGGCAGCACTCCCAGGGCACTGAGAATGATACCCAGGGAGCCCTGCAATTCCAGCCCCCCCCACTCAGTGCCAACCCGCAGCCCCTATCCCAGCCTTGGGGTCCCTCCCCACAGCTCTGCCGGTGCCCCTCAGTCCCGACCCGCAGCCCCTATCCCAGCCTTGGGGTCCCTCCCCACAGCTCTGCCGGTGTCCCTCAGTCCCGACCCGCAGCCCCTATCCCAGCCCTGGGGTCCCTCCCCACAGCTCTGCCGGTGCCCCTCAGTCCCGACCCGCAGCCCCTATCCCAGCCCTGGGGTCCCCCTGCTCCCAGCTCTGCCGGTGCCCCTCAGTCCCGACCTGCAGCCCCTATCCCAGCCCTGGGGTCCCCCTGCTCCCAGCTCTGCCGGTGCCCCTCAGTCCCGACCCGCAGCCCCTATCCCAGCCCTGGGGTCCCTCCCCACAGCTCTGCCGGCGCCCCTCAGTCCCGACCCGCAGCCCCTATCCCAGCCCTGGGGTCCCTCCCCACAGCTCTGCCGGTGCCCCTCAGTCCCGACCCGCAGCCCCTATCCCAGCCCTGGGGTCCCTTCCCACAGCTCTGCCGGTGTCCCTCAGTCCCGACCCGCAGCCCCTATCCCAGCCCTGGGGTCCCTCCCCACAGCTCTGCCGGTGCCCCTCAGTCCCGACCCGCAGCCCCTATCCCAGCCCTGGGGTCCCCCTGCTCCCAGCTCTGCCGGTGCCCCTCAGTCCCGACCCGCAGCCCCTATCCCAGCCCTGGGGTCCCTCCCCACAGCTCTGCCGGTGCCCCTCAGTCCCGACCCGCAGCCCCTATCCCAGCCCTGGGGTCCCTCCCCACAGCTCTGCCGGCGCCCCTCAGTCCCGACCCGCAGCCCCTATCCCAGCCCTGGGGTCCCCCTGCTCCCAGCTCTGCCGGCGCCCCTCAGTCCCGACCCGCAGCCCCTATCCCAGCCCTGGGGTCCCTCCCCACAGCTCTGCCGGCGCCCCTCAGTCCCGACCCGCAGCCCCTATCCCAGCCCTGGGGTCCATCCCCACAGCTCTGCCGGTGCCCCTCAGTCCCGACCCGCAGCCCCTATCCCAGCCCTGGGGTCCCTCCCCACAGCTCTGCCGGTGCCCCTCAGTCCCGACCCGCAGCCCCTATCCCAGCCCTGGGGTCCCTCCCCACAGCTCTGCCGGTGCCCCTCAGTCCCGACCCGCAGCCCCTATCCCAGCCCTGGGGTCCCTCCCCACAGCTCTGCCGGTGCCCCTCAGTCCCGACCCGCAGCCCCTATCCCAGCCCTGGGGTCCCTTCCCACAGCTCTGCCGGTGCCCCTCAGTCCCGACCCGCAGCCCCTATCCCAGCCCTGGGGTCCCCCTGCTCCCAGCTCTGCCGGTGCCCCTCAGTCCCGACCCGCAGCCCCTATCCCAGCCCTGGGGTCCATCCCCACAGCTCTGCCGGTGCCCCTCAGTCCCGACCCGCAGCCCCTATCCCAGCCCTGGGGTCCCTCCCCACAGCTCTGCCGGTGCCCCTCAGTCCCGACCCGCAGCCCCTATCCCAGCCCTGGGGTCCCTCCCCACAGCTCTGCCGGCGCCCCTCAGTCCCGACCCGCAGCCCCTATCCCAGCCCTGGGGTCCCCCTGCTCCCAGCTCTGCCGGCGCCCCTCAGTCCCGACCCGCAGCCCCTATCCCAGCCCTGGGGTCCCTCCCCACAGCTCTGCCGGCGCCCCTCAGTCCCGACCCGCAGCCCCTATCCCAGCCCTGGGGTCCATCCCCACAGCTCTGCCGGTGCCCCTCAGTCCCGACCCGCAGCCCCTATCCCAGCCCTGGGGTCCCTCCCCACAGCTCTGCCGGTGCCCCTCAGTCCCGACCCGCAGCCCCTATCCCAGCCCTGGGGTCCCTCCCCACAGCTCTGCCGGTGCCCCTCAGTCCCGACCCGCAGCCCCTATCCCAGCCCTGGGGTCCCTTCCCACAGCTCTGCCGGTGCCCCTCAGTCCCGACCCGCAGCCCCTATCCCAGCCCTGGGGTCCCTCCCCACAGCTCTGCCGGTGCCCCTCAGTCCCGACCCGCAGCCCCTATCCCAGCCCTGGGGTCCCTTCCCACAGCTCTGCCGGTGCCCCTCAGTCCCGACCCGCAGCCCCTATCCCAGCCCTGGGGTCCATCCCCACAGCTCTGCCGGTGCCCCTCAGTCCCGACCCGCAGCCCCTATCCCAGCCCTGGGGTCCATCCCCACAGCTCTGCCGGTGCCCCTCAGTCCCGACCCGCAGCCCCTATCCCAGCCCTGGGGTCCCTCCCCACAGCTCTGCCGGTGCCCCTCAGTCCCGACCCGCAGCCCCTATCCCAGCCCTGGGGTCCCTCCCCACAGCTCTGCCGGTGCCCCTCAGTCCCGACCCGCAGCCCCCTGCTTGCCCAGCCCAGGCTCCGCGTGCCCCCGGCTGGAGCTGCTCCCCACCCCCGTACCCGGAGTTCGCTGATTAAGTCTCCGGCCTCGGCCAGCGTCATGTCTCCCTCCTGGGCCAGGATGTGCTGCACGGTCTGCAGGACGCCGGTGGCCATGGTGACGTCCCCGCAGACGTAGAGGTGGCCCCCGCGCTGGCACAGCACCCGGTGCACGTCGCCCGCCAGCTGCGTCCGCAGCACGTCCTGCACGTAGGCCTGGGGCAGGGCAGAGCGTCACTGTGAGCAGCCCCGCCCCGCCCCGCCCCCCGGGCGCAGCCCCGCCCCCCGCCCCGCCCCCCGGCGCAGCCCCGCCCCCCGGGCGCAGCCCCCGGTACCTTGGGGACGTCGGGGTCCCTGGAGAAAGCCGTCAGCACCCGGCTCAGCGCCCCCTTCCGCTGGGCCTCCAGCGCCTCCTGCTGGTAGAGGCGGTCGAGGCGAGCGCAGCGGCAGCCAAACACCAGGGTCATCTCGCCCGGCCGGAGGCCTGGAGGGCAGGGGCAGGGTTAGGGGCAGTGCTGGCCCCCAGCCCCGGGAACCTGCCCCCGCCCTGGCCCTGCTGAGACCCCTCCCGGACACACCTGGCCCTCCCAGTGCCCCTCGGCAAGGCGCGCCAGGCCCCCCCGACCAAGAGCCCTAGGGACCCCCAGCCCCCCCCGCAATCCTGCCCCCCCGGCCCCCACCCGCAATCCAGGCCCCCCGGCCCCCCCGCAATCCAGCCCCCCCGGCCCGTCTGACCTTCTGTCTCCATGTCGTGCAGCCGCTGCTGCCAGAAGCCCCGGAAGGGGGCGATGCCGGTGCCTGGACCCACCAGGACGCAGGGGGCGCTGGGGTCCTGCGGGAGCCGGAAGGATGGGGCCCTGTGCGGGGAGTGACAGTGTCTGGGGCACCCAGCTCCGCCCGCAGCCAGGGCACTGCAGGGGCCTCGGGGCAGGGGCCTCAGCAGCACAAAGGGTTAATGGGAGGAGGAGGGGGCCCTGACTAGGGGTGGAGCAGTGCATGCTGGGAGCTGTAGTCCCCTGGGGGGTCATGGGGCTCAGAAGGGAGCAGAGCATGCTGGGAGCTGTAGTCTCCTGGGGGGTTAATGGGGCTCAGAAGGGAGCAGTGCATGCTGGGAGCTGTAGTCCCCTGGGGTAAAAGGGGCTCAGAAGGGAGCAGTGCATGCTGGGAGCTGTAGTCTCCTGGGGTAAAAGGGGCTCAGAAGGGAGCAATGCATGCTGGGAGCTGTAGTCTCCTGGGGTAAAAGGGGCTCAGAAGGGAGCAGTGCATGCTTGGAGTTGTAGTCTCCTGGGGGGGGTTAATGGGGCTCAGAAGGGAGCAGTGCATGCTGGGAGCTGTAGTCTCCTGGGGTAAAGGGGGCTCAGAAGGGAGCAATGCATGCTGGGAGCTGTAGTCTCCTGGGGTAAAAGGGGCTCAGAAGGGAGCAATGCATGCTGGGAGCTGTAGTCTCCTGGGGTAAAAGGGGCTCAGAAGGGAGCAGTGCATGCTGGGAGCTGTAGTCCCCTGGGGTAAAAGGGGCTCAGAAGGGAGCAGTGCATGCTGGGAGTTGTAGTCTCCTGGGGGGTTAATGGGGCTCAGAAGGGAGCAGTGCATGCTGGGAGCTGTAGTCCCCTGGGGTAAAAGGGGCTCAGAAGGGAGCAGTGCATGCTGGGAGTTGTAGTCTCCTGGGGGGTTAATGGGGCTCAGAAGGGAGCAGTGCATGCTGGGAGCTGTAGTCCCCTGGGGTAAAAGGGGCTCAGAAGGGAGCAGTGCATGCTGGGAATTGTAGTCTCCTGGGGTGGGGTTCATGGGGCTCAGAAGGGAGCAGTGCATGCTGGGAGCTGTAGTCTCCTGGGGGGGTTAATGAGGCTCAGAAGGGAGCAGTGCATGCTGGGAGCTGTAGTCTCCTGGGGGGTTAATGGGGCTCAGAAGGGAGCAGTGCATGCTGGGAGCTGTAAGGCCTGTGGGGTGGACGAGCCACAGGAGGGAGCATGCGAGCAGGGTCCCAGCCCCACTAGCCCCTGCCCTGTGCCCCATGCCGGCCCCCCCCCCTTACCCTCTGATGAAGGCGGGCACCATGTCCCCCTCCTGCAGCTGGGCCAACCAGGTGGAACAGACGCCGAAGTGCAGGGGCCCCTCGCCGTCTGCGGGACACAGGGGAGAAGGGGCAGGGTGCTCAGAAGCCTGATGGGGACGGCACCTGCCCCCCCTCCCCTTCCACCCGGTGCCCTCTCCACATCCCCTCCCCCACTTAGATACCCTCCCCCCTCCTCCAAGCACCTTCCCCCCTCCCACCTCCATCTCCCCGGGGGGCGGGCTGCTCACCTCGCTGTGGGGTTGCCCTGGCCGTGGGGTAACACTCACTCCAGCTGTAGGGGGTGTCACTCACCCTCGCTAGGGGTGGGGTCACCCCCTGGCTGTATGGGGCGGAAGAGGGGTTGCTCCCCTGGCTGCGGGGGAAGGGGGTGTAATAACTATGATGTATTTTACGCAAGACAGGTCATGTGAGAGATCAGAGAGACGGGTCTGATTTACTGAATGGGATTATCTAGTTGTGTGAGACCTGCGTGTATCACTCTTGTGTCTGAAGTTAGGAGTATTCAAGATGTGGGTGTACCATGGATTTATCTAGAGGCAATATAATATTTTCTGTCTTATTATCTATCTCATTCCTAATGATTCCCAACATTCTGTTCACTTTTTTGATGGCTGCTGCACGTTGAGTGGATGTTTTCAGAGAACTATCCACAATGACGCCAAGATCGGATTGGAGTAATCGTAGATAGTTCTCTGAAGACGTCCATGCAGTGTGCAGCGGCAGTCAAAAAGGCAAACCAGATGTTAGGAATCTTTAAAAAAGGGATAGAGAATACGACGGAGAATATCTTATTGCCCTTATACAAATCCATAGAGCGCCCACATCTTGAATACTGCGTACGATTGTGCTCTCCTCATCTCAAAAAGGATATACTGGCATTAGAAAAGGTTCAGAGAAGGGCAACTAAAATGATTAGGGGTCTGGAACGGGTCCCATATGAGGAGAGATTAAAGAGGCTAGAACTTTTTAGCTTGGAAAAGAGGAGACTAAGGGGGGATATGATAGAGGTATATAACACTATGAGTGGCGTGGAGGAAGTGAATAAGGAAAAGTTATTTATTTGTTCCCATAATAGAAGAACTAGGGGCCACCCAATGAAATTAGTGGGCAGCAGGTTTAAAACAAATAAAAGGAAGTTCTTCACACAGCGCACAGTCAACCTGTGGAACTCCTTGCCTGAGGAGGCTGTGAAGGCTAGGACTATAACAGGGTTTAAACGAGAACTGGATAAATTCATGGAGATGAAGTCCATTAATGGCTATTAACCAGGATGGGTAAGGAATGGTGTCCTTAGCCTCTGTTTGTCAGAGGGGGGTGATGGATGGCAGGAGAGAGATCACTTGATCATTACCTGTTAGGTCCACTCACTCCGGGGCACCTGGCATTGGCCACTGTCGATGAACAGGACACTGGGCTGGATGGACCTTTGGCCTGAGCCAATACGGCCATTCTTATGTTCTGTTAAGATCTCTCTCGAGTGGTAACAGCTAATTTAGACCCCATCATTTTATATGTAGAGTTGGGATTATGTTCTCCAATGTGCATTACTTTCCATTTATCAATACTGAATTTCGTCTGCCATTTTGTTGCCCAGTCACCCAGTTCGGTGAGATCCTTTTGTAGCTCTTCGCAGTCTGCCTGGGACTTAACTATTGCGAGAAGTTTTATATCATCTGCTAATTTTGCCACTTCACTGTTTACCCCTTTTTCCAGATCATTTATGAATATGGTGAAGAGGACTGGGCCCAGTACAGACCCCCGGAGGACACCACTATTTACCTCTCTCCATTTTGAGAACTGACCATTTATACCAGGGGTCTCAAACTCAAATTACCCCGAGAGCCGCATGAGGACTAGTGCATTGGCCCGAGGGCCACATCACTGACTCCGCCCCCTCACTGCCCCGCCCTCACTCCACCCCTTCCATTAGGCCCTGCCCCTTCTCCGCCTCCTCCCCTGTGCGCACGGCTTCCCGCTTCTCCCCCCTCCCTCCCAGAAACCGCGGAGCTCTTCCCGGCAGCCCACCGGGCTCCCCGCGCCCCCCCATTTATTTATTTATTTAAACCCCCAGGCAGTTCCCATTGCCAGAACAGCTGTCTGGCCGCGTGTTTGAGACCCCTGATTTATACCTACCGTTTGTTTCCTTTTAACCAGTTACCAGTCCATGAGAGGACCTTCCCTCTTATCCCAGGACAGCTCACTTTGCCTAAGAGCCTTTGGTGAGGGACCTTGTGAAAGGCTTTTCAAAAATCTAAGTACACCACTGTGATGTTATTGACACAAACTGGGACCGTATAGATCATTGTTGCAACCAGTCCTGTAGTACCAAATCTTGTATATAGGGGGTCAAATAAGGGGTCTATTGAAAGGTGATGCTTTGCTGATTATGATTATGCTCTCTGGATGCAGGTATCCTTTTTGTATTTAAAGTTTATAAGTGTTGGCTCTATCCTGTCTGTATTTCAAACCTGTGCTGTGCTTCTGGGTGACACCCCAGACAAGTTGGCATCAGTGCTGCCGAGCCTGCTGGGTGGCCCATTGAGGACCATCAGCTACACAACTGACCCATCGAGAGAAGGCAGATACACCTTGTGACTCAGCAAGGGATGCAGGGACCTGCCTATGGACAGAACTCTGAGGTGTTTCCATGCCATGTGATGGACAGCTTGTCTTTGGGACAAAGAAAGCAGAGACCACATGGCAAGAGAATATAAAAAGCTGCTGCAGCTCCTCCATCTTGTCTTCAATCCTGCTTCTTACCTCTGGAGGGACTTTGCTACAAACCGAAGCTCTGAACAAAGGACTGAACGACCCATCCCAGCTGGGGATGTTCTCCAGAGACTTGATTTGAACCTGCAGTTTATTCCATCCCTGCTACAAGCCTGAACCATGAACTTTGCCATTACTGTATGTGATTGATTCCATTTAACCAATTCTAGCTCTCACCTAGACCTTTTTCCTTTTATGAATAAACCTTTAGATTTTAGATTCTAAAGGATTGGCAACAGCGTGATTTGTGGGTAAGATCTGATTTGTATATTGACCTGGGTCTGGGGGCTTGGTCCATTGGGATCGGGAGGACCTTTTTTCTTTTACTGGGGCATTGGTTTTCATGACTATTTGTCCCCATAGCGAGTGGCACTGGTGGTGAGACTGGGAAACTGGAGTGTCTGAGGGGATTGCTTGTGTGACTTGTGGTTAGCCAGTGGGTAAAACTGGGGTTCTAGCTCACAGGAGCCAACTTTCGTCGGCGCCGCTGGATGCTGTCGCCCGGCGTCGGGGGCGGGGCCCCGCAACGTCGCCTGGCGGTGAGGTGAGCTGGGCGCGGGCAGGGGGCTGGCGGGGAGCTGCCGGTGGGTGCTCTGCACCCACCAATTTTTCCCCGTGGGTGCTCCAGCCCCGGAGCACCCACGGAGTCAGCGCCTATGTCCTCTCTGTCTGACTGGTTTGGTTTGCCTTAGAGATGGAGAACCACCAGTCTGGGGCTGTGACTGCCCTGCTCTAAGCAATTTGTCCTTAATTGATACTCTCAGTTGTGTCCCACCAGAGGCAGCTTCGTTATAACTATACCCACTGGATCCCTCTTGTCCGCATGCTTGTTGACCCCCTCAAAGAATTCTAGTAGATTAGAGTGACATGATTTCCCTTTACAAAAACCACGTTGACTCTTCCCCAACAAATCATGTTAATCTCTGTGTCTGACAGTTTTGTTCTTTACTATAGTTTCAACCAGTTTGCCCGGTACTGAAGTCAGGCCTGTAATTGCCAGGATCACTTCTGAAGCCTTTTTAAAATTTGGCGTCACATTAGCTACCCACCAGTCATTTGGTACAGAAGCTGATTTAAATGATAGGTTACAGATTACAGGTGTCAGCTGCAATTTTACGTTTGAGTTCCTTCCGAACTCTTGGGTGATACCATCTGGTCCTGGTGACTTATCACTGTTTAGTTTATCCGTTTGTTCGAAAACCTCCTGTAATGACACCTCAACCTGGGACAGATCCTCAGCTTTGTCACCTAAAAAGAATGGTTCAAGTTTGGGAATCTCCCTCCCATCCTCAACTGTGAAGACCAATGGAAAAAATTCATTTATGTTTCTCCCCAACGGTCTTATCGTCCTTTAGCATCTTGATCGTCCAGTGGCCCCCACTGGTTGTTTAGCCGGCTTCCTGCTTCTGATCTACTTTAAAAAAAAAATATTTACTCTTTGAGTCTTTGTCTAGCTGTCCTTCAAATTCTTTTTTGGCCTTCCTAATTGTATGTTTACACTTCATTTGCCAGAGTTTATACTCCTTTCTATTTTCCTCACTAGGATTTAACTTCCACTTTTTAAAGGATGCCTTTTTGCCTCTCACTGCTTCTTTTGACTTTGTTGTTTAGCCACGGTGGCACTTTTTTGGTTCTCTTCTTATGTTTTTTAATTTGGGCTATACATTGAGATTGAGTCTCTAGTATGGTGTCTTTAAAAAGTTTCCATGCAGCTTTCAGGGATTTCACTTTTGGCGCTGTACCTTTTAATTTCTGTTTAACTAACCTCCTCATTTTTGTGTAATTCCCTTTGCTGAAATTAAATGTCACAGTGCTGGGCTGCTGTGGAGTTTTCCTCTCCACAGGGATGTTACATTTAATTATATTATGGTCACTATAACAGAGCGGTCCAGCTATATTCACCTCTTGGACCAGATCCTGTGCTCCACTGAGGACTAAATCAAGAATTGCCTCTCCTCTGGCGGGTTCCAGGACTGGCTGCTCCAAGAAGCAGTCATTTAAGGTGTCAAGAATCTTTATCTCTGTGTCCTGTCCTGAGGTGACATGTACCCAGTCAATCTGGGGATAGTTGAAATCCCCCATTATTATTGAGTGTTTTATTTTAATAGCCTCTAATCTCCCTGAGCACTTCACAGTCACTATCACCATCCTGGTCCGGTGCGGCGTATCCCTACTGCTGCATTCTTAGAGCATGGAGTTACTAGCCATCGACAGTCTATGGTACAGTTTGATTCATTTACGATTTTTACTTCATTTGGCTCTACGCTGTCTTTCACGTAGAGCGCCACCCCCCACCAGCACGACCTGTTCTGTCCTTGCCATATAGTTTGTACCCTGGAATTACTGAGTCCCACTGATTGTCCTCACTCCACCAAGTTTCTGCTTAGATTGTGTTTTCGTTTATTTGCTAGGTAACCCGCTTTGACCTGTTTGCTGTCCCTTATAGTCACTTACATTCTATCTTTTGTAGTTACGTTATTTTTGTTTTGTCTAAAACCAGCGTGCGGGATTTGGGGCAGAAAGCTGGGTCTATTCCTCCCCATTGAGGGAGGGGGCGACTTTCAGGAGCTTACGCTGTGCAGATCTCTGTGCAGCGCACGCCGGTGTAGTGTCGGGTTTACACTCCAGAGGGGGGTCCGTGCCTTAGCAACTGGGAGGTGCCTTCGCTGAGCCGGCCCAGGCAGGGGCTGGTTAAAGAACCCGTGTGCATGTAACTGCAGCTGGGGGTGTCCCTACCTGTGTGTGGGCTGGAGCCTGGGGGGACTTGGCAGCTTGTCACATCAGCACAGTGCGAGAGGGAGCCCAGGCTGCTGGGTCAGGGGGGCTCAGGGGTACCCCAGTTCCAGGGGGCACCCCGGGGGGAACCCGTCACAGGGGGTCGCTCACCCTGGCTGGGGGGGAAAGGGGTCATTCGCCTGGCTGGGGGGAAAGGGGGGGTCGCTCACCCTGGCTGGGGCGGGGGAGGGGTCATTCCCCTGGCCGGGGGGGTCGCTCACCCTGGCTGGGGCGGGGGAGGGGTCATTCCCCTGGCCGGGGGGGTCGCTCACCCTGGCTGGGGCGGGGGAGGGGTCATTCCCCTGGCCGGGGGGTCGCTCACCCTGGCTGGGGCGGGGGAGGGGTCATTCCCCTGGCCGGGGGGGATGCTCACCCTGGCTGGGGCGGGGGAGGGGTCATTCCCCTGGCCGGGGGGGTCGCTCGCCCTGGCTGGGGCGGGGGAGGGGTCATTCCCCTGGCCGGGGGGGTCGCTCACCCTGGCTGGGGCGGGGGAGGGGTCATTCCCCTGGCCGGGGGGTCGCTCACCCTGGCTGGGGCGGGGGAGGGGTCATTCCCCTGGCCGGGGGGTCGCTCACCCTGGCTGGGGCGGGGGAGGGGTCATTCCCCTGGCCGGGGGGGTCGCTCACCCTGGCTGGGGCGGGGGAGGGGTCATTCCCCTGGCCGGGGGGGTCGCTCACCCTGGCTGGGGCGGGGGAGGGGTCATTCCCCTGGCCGGGGGGGTCGCTCACCCTGGCTGGGGCGGGGTCATTCCCCTGGCCGGGGGGTCGCTCACCCTGGCTGGGGCGGGGGAGGGGTCATTCCCCTGGCCGGGGGGGTCGCTCACCCTGGCTGGGGCGGGGGAGGGGTCATTCCCCTGGCCGGGGGGGTCGCTCACCCTGGCTGGGGCGGGGGAGGGGTCATTCCCCTGGCCGGGGGGGTCGCTCACCCTGGCTGGGGCGGGGGAGGGGTCATTCCCCTGGCCGGGGGGGTCGCTCGCCCTGGCTGGGGCGGGGGAGGGGTCATTCCCCTGGCCGGGGGGGTCGCTCGCCCTGGCTGGGGTGGGGGAGGGGTCATTCCCCTGGCCGGGGGGGTCGCTCGCCCTGGCTGGGGCGGGGGAGGGGTCATTCCCCTGGCCGGGGGGGTCGCTCACCCTGGCTGGGGCGGGGGAGGGGTCATTCCCCTGGCCGGGGGGGTCGCTCACCCTGGCTGGGGCGGGGGAGGGGTCATTCCCCTGGCCGGGGGGGTCGCTCACCCTGGCTGGGGCGGGGGAGGGGTCATTCCCCTGGCCGGGGGGGTCGCTCACCCTGGCTGGGGCGGGGTCATTCCCCTGGCCGGGGGGTCGCTCACCCTGGCTGGGGCGGGGGAGGGGTCATTCCCCTGGCCGGGGGGTCGCTCACCCTGGCTGGGGCGGGGGAGGGGTCATTCCCCTGGCCGGGGGGGTCGCTCACCCTGGCTGGGGCGGGGGAGGGGTCATTCCCCTGGCCGGGGGGGTCGCTCACCCTGGCTGGGGCGGGGGAGGGGTCATTCCCCTGGCCGGGGGGGTCGCTCACCCTGGCTGGGGCGGGGGAGGGGTCATTCCCCTGGCCGGGGGGGTCGCTCACCCTGGCTGGGGCGGGGGAGGGGTCATTCCCCTGGCCGGGGGGGTCGCTCACCCTGGCTGGGGCGGGGGAGGGGTCATTCCCCTGGCCGGGGGGGTCGCTCACCCTGGCTGGGGCGGGGGAGGGGTCATTCCCCTGGCCGGGGGGGTCGCTCACCCTGGCTGGGGCGGGGGAGGGGTCATTCCCCTGGCCGGGGGGGTCGCTCACCCTGGCTGGGGCGGGGTCATTCCCCTGGCCGGGGGGTCGCTCACCCTGGCTGGGGCGGGGGAGGGGTCATTCCCCTGGCCGGGGGGGTCGCTCACCCTGGCTGGGGCGGGGGAGGGGTCATTCCCCTGGCCGGGGGGGTCGCTCACCCTGGCTGGGGCGGGGGAGGGGTCATTCCCCTGGCCGGGGGGGTCGCTCACCCTGGCTGGGGCGGGGGAGGGGTCATTCCCCTGGCCGGGGGGGTCGCTCACCCTGGCTGGGGCGGGGGAGGGGTCATTCCCCTGGCCGGGGGGGTCGCTCACCCTGGCTGGGGCGGGGTCATTCCCCTGGCCGGGGGGTCGCTCACCCTGGCTGGGGCGGGGGAGGGGTCATTCCCCTGGCCGGGGGGGTCGCTCACCCTGGCTGGGGCGGGGGAGGGGTCATTCCCCTGGCCGGGGGGGTCGCTCACCCTGGCTGGGGCGGGGGAGGGGTCATTCCCCTGGCCGGGGGGGTCGCTCACCCTGGCTGCGGTAGGCCAGCACGGCCACGGTGAGGTGGATCTGGCCGGGGTGGGCAGCGGGCGCGGAGCTGACCGAGTAGTAGCGCGGCTGCAGCAGGGGCAGCTGGGTGAGCAGCAGGGAGGCCGGCAGCGCCAGCGAGGGGAACTGCTCCAGCACCTCGCCCAGTGTGGGACACCGGAACCACTTCCACTCCTCGTAGAGCCGGGCGTCCTGCAACGGCAGCCGGGCTGGGACCCATGGAGCCCGCACCGAGCCCCCCAGTGCCCCCCAATGCTCTCCCTCCCCCGAGTCCCACCGAGACCCCCCGTGCTCTCCCTCCCCCGAGTCCCACTGAGCCCCCCAGTGCTCCCCCTCCCCCGAGTCCCACCGAGCCCCCCAGCCAGCCCCCCCAATGCTCTCCCTCCCCCGAGTCCCACCGAGCCCCCCAGTGCCCCCCCTCCCCCGAGTCCCACCGAGCCCCCCAGTGCCCCCCCTCCCCCGAGTCCCACCGAGCCCCCCAGTGCCCCCCCTCCCCCGAGTCCCCACTGAGCCCCTCAGTGCCCCCCAGTGCTCTCCCTCCCCCGAGTCCCACCGAGCCCCCCAGTGCTCTCCCTCCCCCGAGTCCCACCGAGCCCCCCAGTGCCCCCCAGTGCTCTCCCTCCCCCGAGTCCCACGGAGCCCCCCAGCCAGCCCCCCCAATGCTCTCCCTCCCCCGAGTCCCACCGAGCCCCCCCACTGAGCCCCCCAATGCTCTCCCTCCCCCGAGTCCCACCGAGCCCCCCAGCCAGCCCCCCCAGTGCTCTCCCTCCCCCGAGTCCCACCGAGCCCCCCAGTGCTCTCCCTCCCCCGAGTCCCACCGAGCCCCCCAGTGCCCCCCAGTGCTCTCCCTCCCCCGAGTCCCACGGAGCCCCCCAGCCAGCCCCCCCAATGCTCTCCCTCCCCCGAGTCCCACCGAGCCCCCCCACTGAGCCCCCCAATGCTCTCCCTCCCCCGAGTCCCACCGAGCCCCCCAGCCAGCCCCCCCAGTGCTCTCCCTCCCCCGAGTCCCACCGAGCCCCCCAGTGCTCTCCCTCCCCCGAGTCCCACCGAGCCCCCCAGTGCTCTCCCTCCCCCGAGTCCCACCGAGCCCCCCAGTGCCCCCCCTCCCCCGAGTCCCCACCGAGCCCCTCAGTGCTCTCCCTCCCCCGAGTCCCACGGAGCCCCCCAGCCAGCCCCCCAATGCTCTCCCTCCCCATAGCCCCCACCGAGCCCCCACCGAGCCCCCAGACCACAGCTTGGCTGGGACCCATGAGCCCCCACCGAGCCCCCCAACCACAGCCAGGCTGGGACCCACGGAGCCCCCACTGAGCCCCCCAACCACAGCTGGGCTGGGACCCATGGAGCCCCCATGGAGCCCCCCAAGGCTCTCCCTCCCCCGAACCCCCACGGAGCCCCCCACCCCAACCACAGCCAGCTGGGACCCATGGAGCCCCCCCCCCGAATCCCCCAATGCTGTCCCTCCCCCGAGCCCCAACCACACCCACTGAGTCCCCCCAACCCCACCCACAGCCTGGCTGGGACCCACCGAGCCCCCACGACGTTCTCCCCCATCGCCCACGCTGCCCCCACCTTCCCAACAATACCTCCCGCTGCCCCCCAGTGACAGGGCCCCCTCGACAATGCTAACCCCACCCCCACCCAGCGCGTGGCCACTGCCCAGGCTGCCCCCCCGGCGGTGTCCCAGACGGGGCCCCCGGGGGCCCCTCGCACCTGGCTGAGCCGCTGCAGCTGCTCCCGCTCGGCGCCGTCCTCTGCCAGCGTGGCCAGCAGCTGCAGGAGCTGGGGGCTGGGCGGGGTGGTGATGTCCAGGAAGAAGGTGAGGGCCTGGCGCAGGGTGCAGGGCGGCAGGCGGCTGAGGGGCACCCAGCTGGCCTTGGGGCTGGCGCGCCCGCCTGCAGAGAGATCGGGGGGGGGCACGTCTGCCTGTGACGCAGGGACCCTAGTCTGAGAGAGGACCCCTGGCCGTGCCTCAGTTTCCCTCTTTACTTTGCGTGGCGACTCCCCTGGGTGCTCAGCAGGGGGTGGGGGGAGTGTTCCCCAGGCAGCTAACAGGGTAGGAGCAGGTCACCGCGGACTGGCTGAGCCCCGCCCAGCTCGATGGCTGGGACGTCCCCTTCTGACGCCCAGCAGCCCCGGGAATGGGGGTCCCCGCCCCCCAGGGAAGCAGGGCTGAGGCCCCGGGTGGGGCCGAGGCACCGAGAGGCGTCAGGATCCTGGAGAGCCAGCGCTCGCCCCCCACCCAGACGGAGACGGAGCGACCCAGCCTGAACCGGGGTCCCACGTGGCTTGGCCGGCCCTGGCCCAACCCCTCTGCTGGCCTGCGGGCGTCAGGGTCTGTAGCCAGGTGCCCGATGCAGCGCTACCGGGCCGGGCTGCCTGGGCTCAGCGCCGACCCACGGGGCAGGGCCCAGCACGGCCTCCCGCAGGCCTCGGGCCCGGAGCGAGATGGGGTGCGGGGGCCGGAGGCCACGGGGCTGCCCTAGGGACCTGGGGGCCTGCTAGGGGGTCACTGCCAAGGGGCTGGTGACAGACTGGGCACAGACCAGACTGGGGGATCCGTTACGTCGCCCGAGCTCTGCTACCATTGGGGGCGGCCCCCCCACGTGCCCAACCACAGAGTCGTTTTGGAGGGAGCAACACAGATAGTCAGAGCAAAAGGGGGCCCTAGCTTCCAGATTCCTCCCCGCCCCCCATGGGATCCCCCAGGCACTAGCAGCGGGATCCCCCCCAGGCCCCCCATGGGATCCCCCAGGCACTAGCAGCGGGATCCCCCCCAGGCCCCCCATGGGATCCCCCAGGCACTAGCACCAGGACACCCCAACCCCCCATGGGATCCCCCAGGCACTAGCAGCGGGATCCCCCCCAGGCCCCCCATGGGATCCCCCAGGCACTAGCAGCGGGATCCCCCCCAGGCCCCCCATGGGATCCCCCAGGCACTAGCAGCGGGATCCCCCCCAGGCCCCCCATGGGATCCCCCAGGCACTAGCAGCGGGATCCCCCCCAGGCTCCCCATGGGATCCCCCAGGCACTAGCAGCGGGATCCCCCCCAGACCCCCCATGGGATCCCCCAGGCCCCCCATGGGATCCCCCAGGCACTAGCAGCGGGATCCCCCCCAGGCACTAGCACCAGGGTCCCTGCCCCCAGTGCTGGCTCTGGGGAGGAGCCCCTCGCCTCTCACCACTGGTTGCCTTCTCCAGGAACTCCACGGCCACGGGCTCCCCGTCAGGGGGCGGGTCCTCCACGCGCTCCAGCAGCTCCTCCACCAGCTCCGGGCGGTTGGTGGGGAAGACGCCCACGTGGTCCCCGGGCAGGTACTGCAGCTCCGGCTGCCCGGCCGTGTCCAGACGCACCAGGATGGTGGAGCGGCTGGGAGGGAGGGAGGCGTCAGAGCGGGGCCCGGCACCAGGGGTGGGGGTCTCCCAGGCAGGGCGGCCCTGGCGGGGGGGTCTCACCTGGACTCCTGGCTCTGCAGGTTCTGCACGGAAAGGACACGGCACGGAAGGACCCTGCGCTTGTGGACGTGGGACAAACCTGCCAAGCGAGCAGAGCCAGAGGGGTTAGTGGGGCCAGCCCCCAGCAGGGGGCGCTGTGGGCCGGGGGCGGGAGTGCTGGCTGCGGGGGGGGGGGCTCCCAGTGACTCCAGCCTCTGCCCCTCCCGGCAGGGGGCGCTGTGGGCAGGGGGCGGGAGCGCTGGCTGGGGGGTGGGGGGCTCCAGGCCACTCCAGCTCCGGCCTCTCTCAGACCCATGGGTGCCCAGGCCAGCAGGCCCAGTGTGCTCAGCCGCTGTGGGCCAGGGACCAGTAACTCCCAGAGCTGCGCTTGGAGCCCGACCAAACACCGGGGGTGACGGAGAATCCGCCCCGAGCCCGGCTGCGCCGTCCCCCGTCCCCGTGGCTAACGCCCCTCGGTGCTAACAACGGGCCCCCCCGCCCGGCTTTCTCCAGCTTCCGCTTCCGGCCACTGGCTCCCCGTGGACCGTCCGTCTTCCCGCGCGGAGCCGCCGCTGGGTCTGTGCCCCGCGTGGGCGCCCCGGCCACGTCCACACAAGCACCATGGTTGGCTGGGGCATGACCTCCCCAGCGACGTGTCGCCGACAGCCGCGCCGGTGTGCGCGGCGCTGGGTCTCTCCCGGCCTCGCCACGCGCTCCTTGGGGGCGGGAGAGCGGCTGCACGGAGACCTGCCGGTGGCGCCGATCCCGGGCCTCACACACTGGGCCCCTCACCCCGAAGCGCGGCTGAGACACTAACCAGATGAGCTCCCGGCCCCTCCAGCGCTCCCTTCACCGACCCCCCAATTCATCCACCTCCCTCTGGATGGACCCGGGGTCCCGGTCGCACCAGGGCCAGGCCGAGGGAAAAGCAGGAGACGGCCCGGGGCCTGCGGCCGCATCGCACAGGGCCCTGTGGCTGTCCCCTCGCATGGGGGGTCATGGGCAGCTGATGACCGACCCCCAAACTAGCGCCCCCTGCAGGGCGCGGGGGACGACGACTGGGCAGCGGGTGACCGGCCCCCCTAGGCTAGCGCCCCCTGCAGGGCGCGGGGGGGGGTGTGTGTGACTGGGCAGTGGGTGACTGGCCCCCCCAGGCTAGCGCCCCCTGCAGGGCGCGGGGGGGGGGTGTGACTGGGCAGTGGGTGACTGGCCCCCCCAGGCTAGCGCCCCCTGCAGGGCGCGGGGGGGGGGGTGTGACTGGGCAGTGGGTGACCGGCCCCCCTAGGCTAGCGCCCCCTGCAGGGCGCGGGGGGGGGGTGTGACTGGGCAGTGGGTGACTGGCCCCCCCAGGCTAGCGCCCCCTGCAGGGCGCGGGGGGGGGGTGTGACTGGGCAGTGGGTGACTGGCCCCCCCAGGCTAGCGCCCCCTGCAGGGCGCGGGGGGGGGGTGTGACTGGGCAGTGGGTGACCGGCCCCCCTAGGCTACCGCCCCCTGCAGGGCGCGGGGGTGTGTGTGTGTGTGACTGGGCAGTGGGTGACTGGCCCCCCCAGGCTAGCGCCCCCTGCAGGGCGCGGGGGGGGTGGTGACTGGGCAGTGGGTGACCGGCCCCCCTAGGCTAGCGCCCCCTGCAGGGCGCGGGGGGTGTGTGTGACTGGGCACTGGGTGACCGGCCCCCCTAGGCTAGCGCCCCCTGCAGGGCACGGGGGGGGGGGTGTGACTGGGCAGTGGGTGACCGGCCCCCCTAGGCTAGCGCCCCCTGCAGGGCGAGGGGGGGGTGTGTGTGACTGGGCAGTGGGTGACCGGCCCCCCTAGGCTAGCGCCCCCTGCAGGGCGCGGGGGACGACGACTGGGCAGCCGGTGACCGGCCCCCCCAGGCTAGCGCCCCCTGCAGGGCGCGGGGGGGGGGGTGACTGGGCAGCCGGTGACCGGCCCCCCCAGGCTAGCGCCCCCTGCAGGGCGCGGGGGGGACTGGCCGGCGGGTACCTGTCAGCGTGTCCGGGGGGTTGGCGCAGACGCTCAGCTGGTATTTCCGGCGCTTCCAGCTTCGCCGCGTGGTGAAAATCTCCCTGGCGGCCTCCTCGGCGTCGTCCCCAACACAGAAGGTGTCGCAGGCGGCCTGGGGGAGGGGCTGGGGGTCACTGAAAGCCCAGATCTCTGATGTCACAACCCCCAGACCCTGCTGGGGGGGGCAGAGCCCTAGTACCACCCCAGCTGGCTGCCAGCGGGACCAGACCCCAGTGCGCGGCAAGGGGACGTCCTTCCTTCTACAGCGGGGGGAGGAGTCCCCGTACCCTCCCCTATGCCCCCCTCTTCTGGTCCTGTGACACCCATGTCTCCCAGAACCCCAATCCCCCACTCCAGAGCCTGCCCTTCCCCTCCCTGTACACCCCAGTCCCCCTGTGCACCCCAACTCCCCCTGCATCAGCCCCTCCCTCTGCACCCCAACTCCCCCTGAATCCAGCCCCTCCCTTTGCACCCCAACTCCCCCTGTGCACCCCAACTCCCCCTGCATCCAGCCCCTCCCTCTGCACCCCAACTCCCCCTGTGCACCCCAACTCCCCCTGCATCCAGCCCCTCCCTCTGAACCCCAATTCCCCTGTGCACCCCAGCTCCCCTGCACCCAGCCCCTCTCCCTCCCCACTCACCTGAAAGACGCACTTGGCCCAGGTGCGGAAGGCCTCCTCCTGGGCACACAGCTCATCGCCCTCCCCCATGGCCAGGATGCGCTCGCCCCCCAGCTCCTCCAGCCGCGTGTCCACGGCGTGGGCGAAGGCACAGAAGTGGGGGTAGGCCCGGGAGCCCAGCCCGAAGACCGAGAACCTGGGGGGCACAGGAAACGGCAGCTGAGCCCCTGCCGGGGTTTTGCCCCAACCCCCGCTCCAGCCACACCAAGAGGGGGACCCCAAGGCCGAGTGGGAACACACAGGTCACCCAGCCACCTCCCACCAGCCCCAGGGGACATGCTGCAGGGCGGGGCGGGGGGGGGGGAGGAGCCAGGGCTGGGCTAGCAGGGGCACCAGCAGGGCGGGAGGGAGTCCAGGGCTGGGACCGCAGCTAGACCAGGGTGCCCTCCTGATCTAAGAGGCACTGGCAGAGGGGGCACTGGCGAGGGCTGCCTCTCCCCCCTAGGACAGCGGGGGGCACTGAGAGTGGGGGGAGGGGTCTGACCAGAATGGCCCTGGCCCACGTGTGACATTCTCACTCCCATCCCCCACCTGCTGCCCTCACCCAGAGGGGCGTTTCCTGGCCCTCGTTGGCTTCCCCAAGTGCCAAAGGGAATTTTTGGTAACACTTTAACCTACGTGTGCCTCAGTTTCCCCCGGACTTTGCATTGCTCCCCAGTGGGGGCAGAAGGGTTAACGCTGTGCTTGGAGCTGAGCTGGGGACCCGGGCAGCGGGGGCCAAAGGGGGAGTTGGGTGACACCTGCATGTGCCTCAGTTTCCCTCCACACTTTGCACTGTCACTGAAGGGTTGAGTCTCCTGGGGAGCCAGCGCAGGGGATAGGGGCTCCCGACAGGGGCTGGAGGGAACAGGTCACGCAGCCACCGGCTGAAACCGATCCCAGCCCCACAGCATGTCCCGCAAGACAGAGACGCCCAGGGCCGAACCAGCCGTGCCTGGCAGCAGGAAACCTCCGAGAGATGGGTGGTGGGAGGGAGCCGGGCCGGGGGCTGGGGCCGCTCGGCTGGCCCGGCGGGCGCTGGCCTGCAGCTGGACTCCGGCCTCGCCGTGCTGACCTTGGCCAGCGACTAGTCGGCGGCTCCCGGCTGGCACAGGCGGCCCGCGTGGCGGTGAACGCGCCCGGGAGCATTGCCCCCGGCAGGGCCCAGCACGGCCTCCCGCAGGCCTCGCTGCTGGGAGCACGGAGAGACGGGGCGCTGGGGCGAAGGCCCAGCCTTGGAGCGTGGAGGCCAGAGGCGGGTCCCTAGGGAACTGGGGGTCCCTGGGCCTGGCCTGCGAAGGGGTCACGCCCCGGAGCCTGGTGACAGGCCGGGCACAGCCCAGATCCTGCGGCTCCGTGACAAGGGGCGAGTCTGTCTCTCCCCCACCCAACAGACAAGGAAACAGCAGCCAGAGCCTGTCGCTACAAGGGGCAGCGCTGGGGCCGGACCCAGGTGTCCTGGCGCCCCTGGCCGTGGGCCTGGCACACAGGGCTGTCCCGCTGGCGACGCCTACCGGAGCGTGCCCAGGGCCCCGGCGCTGTCCGTGTTGCTCGACTCCTTCCGCTTCTTCTTCCACGAGGCCACGAGCCCATCGCTCTGCGACACGCTGTTGAACCGGATCTTGTAGCTCCTGGGAGGGGACACGCAGTGAGCCCCAGGCCAGGCAGGGCACCGCTGGGCCCATCCTTCCTGCCCCAGCGCGGGGGGGCGGGGAATGGGACGTGGGGCCTCTCCCCTCTATGGGGCAATGGCTCCAATCCGCATGGGGAACAGCTGGCGGCGCAGGGGGGCGGGGAATGGGATGTGGGGCCTCTCCCCTCTATGGGGCACCGGCTCCGATCCAACCCCAGGGTGGGGGCCGGCTGGCTCGGGGTGGATGCATTCCCCAGTCCCAGGTTTGGAATGTGCCACCCGCAGCCTTGCCCTGGGTGCCGTGACCCCGGCCAGCCCAGGGACCTCGTAACCCCACAGCCCCGGAACAGGGGGCTGCCAGCCCCATGGGGTCCTCAGCACGGGCCCAGAGCTGCCCCACGCCCAGGGGAATCACTCACTTTTGCTGCTCGGGCTGCGTGGAGCTGACATAGGGGCAGGACATCTCCATCAGCGCCTTGGCAAAGCTCTGCGGGAGAGAGGGGTCAGGGGCTCGGGCGGGCACCCCCCGGCCCTCTAGCGCTGCTCCCCCGGGCACCAATCCCTGGGCACCCCCCGGCCCTCTAGTGCTGCTCCCCTGGGCACCAATCCCTGGGCACCCCCCGGCCCTCTAGTGCTGCTCCCCCGGACACCCCCCGCCCCTCTAGTGCTGCTCCCCTGGGCACCCCCCAGCCCTCTAGCGCTGCTCCCCTGGGCACCCCCTGGCCCTCTAGCGCTGCACCCCCGGGCACCAATCCCTGGGCACCCCCCGGCCCTCTAGCGCTGCTCCCCCGGGCACCCCCCGGCCCTCTAGCGCTGCACCCCCGGGCACCAATCCCTGGGCACCCCCCGGCCCTCTAGTGCTGCTCCCCTGGGCACCCCCCGGCCCTCTAGTGCTGCTCCCCCGGGCACCAATCCCTGGGCACCCCCCGGCCCTCTAGCGCTGCTCCCCCGGGCACCAATCCCTGGGCACCCCCCGGCCCTCTAGTGCTGCTCCCCCGGGCACCCCCCGCCCCTCTAGTGCTGCTCCCCTGGGCACTGATCCCTGGGCACTACCTGTCCCTCTAGTGCTGCTCCCCTGGGCACTGATCCCTGGGCACCGCCCAGCCCTCTAGTGCTGCTCCCCTGGGCACCAATTCCTGGGCACCCCCCACCTTCTAGCACTGCCTGCCTGCCACCCCTGGGCACCGACCCCCCCATCTTGGGCACCTCCCCGACCCTGTAATGCCAGCTCCCCACCCAACAACGATCCGTAGGTGCTGGCCCCAACGGTCCCCGCTCACCTCCCCGCTCTCCGGGGGGTCGCCGTTGCCGAAGGTGCTGGTCACGACCAGGACCAGGGTCTCATGCTCCAGGCTGACAATGTCGTACTCGTCCATGCAGAGCACCTAGGGGTGACACTGGGGGGTCAGTGGGGCTGGGGGTGCAGGGCAGTGGAGGGGGCCAATGGGCACTACTGTGCCCATCCCCCACGTGGGGCAGGCTGAGGGGTGGGATCCCTCTGTCCCCACCCACGGGTCTCGCTCGGGCCAAGTGCTCGGCACGGTCAGAGCGTCGGACGTTGCTGTGGAGAACGAGACCATCCAAAGCCCCGCGGGGGCATCCGGCCGGGCTGCCTGCCACAGCGCTGGGCCGGCCTCCGCTAGGGGTTTGGGGGGTCTCCCTCTGGGCTGGTTATTCCATCACTGACCAATAGGGGTCTCCCGCCTCCTCCGGAGCAGCCGGCCAGGGGGCTACTGGGGGACTGGGGCGGAGCCGCCGGCAGTGCCTGGGTTCCCAGAGCCGGGATGGAACCCAGGCGTCCTGGCCCCCTCCCCCTGTGTACCCACCGGATTCTGCCTGCCCCCTGCCCCGAGCTGGGAAGAGAAGGCAGGAGCCCTGACAGCCTTCCCAAGGGTCGCACTGTGCTGGGGGCGTTTGGGGGCCTGGGGCAGTGACAGGATCCTGGAAAACTAAATATGACAGGTTCCCCCACACCTGAAAACAGGGCCGGCTCTAGATTTTTTGCCGCCCCAAGCAAAAACATTTTTGGCCGTCGCTACCCCTCCCGGGTTACTTCCTGCAGCCCTCCCTGCTCCCCCCGCCCCAGCTCACCCCTGCTCCGCCTGCTCCCCTGAGCGCGCCACTGCTCCGCTTGTCCCTCCCTCCCTCCCAGGCTTGCCGTCAAACAGCTGTTTCGCGTGGCAAGCCTGGGAGGGGGGGAGACGCGGAGTTGGCACCTATGATGGCAAGCGCCGGAATGCCGCCCCTCGAAAAGTGCCGCCCCAAGCACCTGCTTGCTTTCCTGGTGCCTAGAGCCGGCCCTGCCTAAAAAGCGTTTGGGGAGACAGGGGGACCCAGCAAGGGGCCAACGCGCCAGCCACAGCCAGCTCCCCATCCTCCCCTCACCAGCCTCCTGCCCCCCAGCTCCCATCCTCCCCAGCCCCACATGTGTCCCGCAACCACCCCAGCCAGACCCCGTCCACCCCCTGCTCCACAGCCAGCCCCCTCCCACCGCCCGCTGGCAGCCCTGTCCTCTCCCAGCCCCCACCAACCCCCACCCACCAAAACCAACCCCTCATCCTGCCCCCGGACAGCAGCCCCCCGCCCCCAGGCAGTACCCTGCAGCTCCCAGCCCCACCTTGGGGTCGAAGGCACGCCGGAACAGCTCGCCCAGGTTCCAGGCGTAGCTGCGAGACTTGCCCGTCTCGGTGGCGTACAGGATGGTGGCCTTGACGCGACGCGCCATCACGTGGACCATCAGCTTGGCCGAGATCTTCACCGCGCTGGAGGGAGGCCAGAGGGGGTCACCGTGCCCGCCCCAGCCCATGCCAGAGCCAGCTCCCTCCTGCAGGCCCAGCCCTCGGCCCCTGCCGGGCCAGTGGTCTGAGCCAGCCAGGGCAGTGCCCGGGCAGCCGGGTACGAGGGCTACAAGCCGCCGGGGTGGGGGGGAGGAGAGAGCAATGGGGCAGGATACGGCCTCAGTGCCTCTGCCATAGCTTGGCCCATGGGGGCAGAACTGGTCAAGGCCTCTGTCAGCCCCCCCCAGGAGCTCTCTGCACCCCCAAGCGCCCGCCTTGCCCGCTCAGAGGGGTCAGGCATGCTGCAGCTCCCGGCACCTCTAAGCAGCTGCCCACACCCAGAAACGACATGCCCTGCCGGTCCTGCCACACCCAGACACACGTCTCCACGCCCTGCCGCTCCGGCCACACCCAGACACACGTCTCCACGCCCTGCCGCTCCGGCCACATCCAGACACACGTCTCCACGTCCTGCCGGTCCTGCCACACCCAGACACACGTCTCCACGCCCTGCCGGTCCTGCCACACCCAGACACACGTCTCCACGCCCTGCCGGTCCTGCCACACCCAGGCACACCTCTTCACGCCCTGCCGGTCCTGCCACACCCAGACACACATCTCCACGCCCTGCCGGTCCTGCCACACCCAGACACACGTCTCCACGCCCTGCGGGTCCTGCCACACCCAGACACACGTCTCCACGCCCTGCCGCTCCTGCCACACCCAGACACACGTCTCCACGCCCTGCCGCTCCTGCCACACCCAGACACACGTCTCCACGCCCTGCCGCTCCTGCCACACCCAGACACACGTCTCCACGCCCTGCCGCTCCTGCCACACCCAGACACACGTCTCCACGCCCTGCCGGTCCTGCCACACCCAGACACACGTCTCCACGCCCTGCCGGTCCTGCCACACCCAGACACACGTCTCCATGCCCTGCCGGACCTGCCACACCCAGACACACGTCTCAACGCCCTGCCGGTCCTGCCACACCCAGACACACGTCTCCACGCCCTGCCGGTCCTGCCACACCCAGACACACGTCTCCACGCCCTGCCGGTCCTGCCACACCCAGACACACGTCTCCATGCCCTGCCGGACCTGCCACACCCAGACACACGTCTCCACGCCCTGCCGCTCCTGCCACACCCAGACACACGTCTCCACGCCCTGCCGGTCCTGCCACACCCAGACACACGTCTCCATGCCCTGCCGGACCTGCCACACCCAGACACACGTCTCAACGCCCTGCCGGTCCTGCCACACCCAGACACACGTCTCCACACCCTGCCGCTCCTGCCACACCCAGACACACGTCTCCACGCCCTGCCGCTCCTGCCACACCCAGACACACGTCTCCACGCCCTGCCGCTCCTGCCACACCCAGACACACGTCTCCACGCCCTGCGGGTCCTGCCACACCCAGACACACGTCTCCACGCCCTGCCGCTCCTGCCACACCCAGACACACGTCTCCACGGCCTGCCGCTCCTGCCACACCCAGACACACGTCTCCACGCCCTGCCGCTCCTGCCACACCCAGACACACGTCTCCATGCCCTGCCGCTCCTGCCACACGTCTCCACGCTCTGCCGGTCCTGCCACACCCAGACACAGGTCTCCACGCCCTGCCGGTCCTGCCACACCCAGACACACGTCTCCACGCCCTGCCAGTCCTGCCACACCCAGACACACGTCTCCACGCCCTGCCGGTCCTGCCACACCCAGACACACCTCTTCACGCCCTGCCGGTCCTGCCACACCCAGACACACGTCTCCATGCCCTGCGGGTCCTGCCACACCCAGACACACGTCTCCACACCCTGCCGGTCCTGCCACACCCAGACACACGTCTCCACGCCCTGCGGGTCCTGCCACACCCAGACACACGTCTCCACGCCCTGCGGGTCCTGCCACACCCAGACACACGTCTCCACGCCCTGCTGCTCCTGCCACACCCAGACACACGTCTCCACGCCCTGCGGGTCCTGCCACACCCAGACACACGTCTCCACGCCCTGCGGGTCCTGCCACACCCAGACACACGTCTCCACGCCCTGCGGGTCCTGCCACACCCAGACACACGTCTCCACGCCCTGCGGGTCCTGCCACACCCAGACACACGTCTCCACGCCCTGCGGGTCCTGCCACACCCAGACACACGTCTCCACGCCCTGCCGCTCCTGCCACACCCAGACACACGTCTCCACGCCCTGCCGGTCCTGCCACACCCAGACACACGTCTCCACGCCCTGCCGGTCCTGCCACACCCAGACACACGTCTCCACGCCCTGCCGGTCCTGCCACACCCAGACACACGTCTCCACGCCCTGCCGCTCCTGCCACACCCAGACACACGTCTCCACGTCCTGCCGGTCCTGCCACACCCAGACACACGTCTCCACGCCCTGCCGCTCCTGCCACACCCAGACACACGTCTCCACGTCCTGCCGGTCCTGCCACACCCAGACACACGTCTCCACGTCCTGCCGGTCCTGCCACACCCAGACACACGTCTCCACGCCCTGCCGGTCCTGCCACACCCAGACACACGTCTCCACGCCCTGCCGCTCCTGCCACACCCAGACACACGTCTCCACGCCCTGCCGCTCCTGCCACACCCAGACACACGTCTCCATGCCCTGCCGCTCCTGCCACACGTCTCCACGCTCTGCCGGTCCTGCCACACCCAGACACAGGTCTCCACGCCCTGCCGGTCCTGCCACACCCAGACACACGTCTCCACGCCCTGCCGGTCCTGCCACACCCAGACACACGTCTCCACGCCCTGCCGGTCCTGCCACACCCAGACACACCTCTTCACGCCCTGCCGGTCCTGCCACACCCAGACACACGTCTCCACGCCCTGCGGGTCCTGCCACACCCAGACACACGTCTCCACGCCCTGCCGGTCCTGCCACACCCAGACACACGTCTCCACGCCCTGCGGGTCCTGCCACACCCAGACACACGTCTCCACGCCCTGCGGGTCCTGCCACACCCAGACACACGTCTCCACGCCCTGCTGCTCCTGCCACACCCAGACACACGTCTCCACGCCCTGCGGGTCCTGCCACACCCAGACACACGTCTCCACGCCCTGCGGGTCCTGCCACACCCAGACACACGTCTCCACGCCCTGCGGGTCCTGCCACACCCAGACACACGTCTCCACGCCCTGCCGGTCCTGCCACACCCAGACACACGTCTCCACGCCCTGCCGCTCCTGCCACACCCAGACACACGTCTCCACGCCCTGCCGCTCCTGCCACACCCAGACACACGTCTCCACGCCCTGCCGCTCCTGCCACACCCAGACACACGTCTCCACGCCCTGTGGGTCCTGCCACACCCAGACACACGTCTCCACGCCCTGCCGGTCCTGCCACACCCAGACACACGTCTCCACGCCCTGCGGGTCCTGCCACACCCAGACACACGTCTCCACGCCCTGCCGCTCCTGCCACACCCAGACACACGTCTCCACGTCCTGCCGGTCCTGCCACACCCAGACACACGTCTCCACGCCCTGCCGCTCCTGCCACACCCAGACACACGTCTCCACGCCCTGCCGCTCCTGCCACACCCAGACACACGTCTCCACGTCCTGCCGGTCCTGCCACACCCAGACACACGTCTCCACATCCTGCCGGTCCTGCCACACCCAGACACACGTCTCCACGCCCTGCCGGTCCTGCCACACCCAGACACACGTCTCCACGCCCTGCGGGTCCTGCCACACCCAGACACACGTCTCCACGCCCTGCGGGTCCTGCCACACCCAGACACACGTCTTCACGCCCTGCCGCTCCTGCCACACCCAGACACACGTCTCCACGCCCTGCCGGTCCTGCCACACCAAGACACACGTCTCCACGCCCTGCAGGTCCTGCCACACCCAGACACACGTCTCCACGCCCTGCGGGTCCTGCCACACCCAGACACACGTCTCCACGCCCTGCCGCTCCTGCCACACCCAGACACACGTCTCCACGCCCTGCGGGTCCTGCCACACCCAGACACACGTCTTCACGCCCTGCCGCTCCTGCCACACCCAGACACACGTCTCCACGCCCTGCTGGTCCTGCCACATCCATACACACCTCTTCACGCCCTGCCGGTCCTGCCACACCCAGACACACGTCTCCACGCCTTGCCGGTCCTGCCACACCCAGACACACGTCTCCACATCCTGCCTGTCCTGTCACACCCAGACACACGTCTCCACGCCCTGCCGGTCCTGCCACACCCAGACACACGTCTCCACGCCCTGCGGGTCCTGCCACACCCAGATACACGTCTTCACGCCCTGCCGCTCCTGCCACACCCAGACACACGTCTCCACGCCCTGCCGGTCCTGCCACACCCAGACACACCTCTTCACGCCCTGCCGGTCCTGCCACACCCAGACACACATCTCCACGCCCTGCCGGTCCTGCCACACCCAGACACACGTCTCCACGCCCTGCCGCTCCTGCCACACCCAGACACACGTCTCCACGCCCTGCCGGTCCTGCCACACCCAGACACACGTCTCCACGCCCTGCCGGTCCTGCCACACCCAGACACACATCTCCACACCCTGCAGGTCCTGCCACACCCAGACACACGTCTCCACGCCCTGCGGGTCCTGCCACACCCAGACACACGTCTTCACGCCCTGCCGGTCCTGCCACACCCAGACACACGTCTCCACGCCCTGCCGGTCCTGCCACATCCATACACACCTCTTCACGCCCTGCCAGTCCTGCCACACCCAGACACACGTCTCCACGCCTTGCCGGTCCTGCCACACCCAGACACACGTCTCCACATCCTGCCTGTCCTGCCACACCCAGACACACGTCTCCACGCCCTGCGGGTCCTGCCACACCCAGACACACGTCTCCACGCCCTGCGGGTCCTGCCACACCCAGACACACGTCTTCACGCCCTGCCGCTCCTGCCACACCCAGACACACGTCTCCACGCCCTGCCGGTCCTGCCACACCCAGACACACGTCTCCACGCCCTGCCGGTCCTGCCACACCCAGACACACATCTCCACGCCCTGCAGGTCCTGCCACACCCAGACACACGTCTTCACGCCCTGCCGCTCCTGCCACTCCCAGACACACGTCTCCACGCCCTGCCGGTCCTGCCACACCCAGACACACCTCTTCATGCCCTGCCGGTCCTGCCACACCCAGACACACATCTCCACGCCCTGCAGGTCCTGCCACACCCAGACACACGTCTCCACGCCCTGCGGGTCCTGCCACACCCAGACACACGTCTCCACGCCCTGCGGGTCCTGCCACACCCAGACACACGTCTCCACGCCCTGCGGGTCCTGCCACACCCAGACACACGTCTCCACGCCCTGCCGCTCCTGCCACACCCAGACACACGTCTCCACGCCCTGCGGGTCCTGCCACACCCAGACACACGTCTTCACGCCCTGCCGCTCCTGCCACACCCAGACACACGTCTCCACGCCCTGCTGGTCCTGCCACATCCATACACACCTCTTCACGCCCTGCCGGTCCTGCCACACCCAGACACACGTCTCCACGCCTTGCCGGTCCTGCCACACCCAGACACACGTCTCCACATCCTGCCTGTCCTGCCACACCCAGACACACGTCTCCACGCCCTGCCGGTCCTGCCACACCCAGACACACGTCTCCACGCCCTGCGGGTCCTGCCACACCCAGATACACGTCTTCACGCCCTGCCGCTCCTGCCACACCCAGACACACGTCTCCACGCCCTGCCGGTCCTGCCACACCCAGACACACCTCTTCACGCCCTGCCGGTCCTGCCACACCCAGACACACATCTCCACGCCCTGCCGGTCCTGCCACACCCAGACACACGTCTCCACGCCCTGCCGCTCCTGCCACACCCAGACACACGTCTCCACGCCCTGCCGGTCCTGCCACACCCAGACACACGTCTCCACGCCCTGCCGGTCCTGCCACACCCAGACACACATCTCCACGCCCTGCAGGTCCTGCCACACCCAGACACACGTCTCCACGCCCTGCGGGTCCTGCCACACCCAGACACACGTCTTCACGCCCTGCCGGTCCTGCCACACCCAGACACACGTCTCCACGCCCTGCCGGTCCTGCCACATCCATACACACCTCTTCACGCCCTGCCAGTCCTGCCACACCCAGACACACGTCTCCACGCCTTGCCGGTCCTGCCACACCCAGACACACGTCTCCACATCCTGCCTGTCCTGCCACACCCAGACACACGTCTCCACGCCCTGCGGGTCCTGCCACACCCAGACACACGTCTCCACGCCCTGCGGGTCCTGCCACACCCAGACACACGTCTTCACGCCCTGCCGCTCCTGCCACACCCAGACACACGTCTCCACGCCCTGCCGGTCCTGCCACACCCAGACACACCTCTTCACGCCCTGCCGGTCCTGCCACACCCAGACACACATCTCCACGCCCTGCAGGTCCTGCCACACCCAGACACACGTCTTCACGCCCTGCCGCTCCTGCCACTCCCAGACACACGTCTCCACGCCCTGCCGGTCCTGCCACACCCAGACACACCTCTTCATGCCCTGCCGGTCCTGCCACACCCAGACACACATCTCCACGCCCTGCAGGTCCTGCCACACCCAGACACACGTCTCCACGCCCTGCGGGTCCTGCCACACCCAGACACACGTCTCCACGCCCTGCGGGTCCTGCCACACCCAGACACACGTCTCCACGCCCTGCGGGTCCTGCCACACCCAGACACACGTCTCCACGCCCTGCCGCTCCTGCCACACCCAGACACACGTCTCCACGCCCTGCCGGTCCTGCCACACCCAGACACACGTCTCCACGCCCTGCCGGTCCTGCCACACCCAGACACACGTCTCCACGCCCTGCCGCTCCTGCCACACCCAGACACACGTCTCCACGCCCTGTGGGTCCTGCCACACCCAGACACACGTCTCCACGCCCTGCCGGTCCTGCCACACCCAGACACACGTCTCCACGCCCTGCGGGTCCTGCCACACCCAGACACACGTCTCCACGCCCTGCCGCTCCTGCCACACCCAGACACACGTCTCCACGTCCTGCCGGTCCTGCCACACCCAGACACACGTCTCCACGCCCTGCCGCTCCTGCCACACCCAGACACACGTCTCCACGTCCTGCCGGTCCTGCCACACCCAGACACACGTCTCCACATCCTGCCGGTCCTGCCACACCCAGACACACGTCTCCACGCCCTGCCGGTCCTGCCACACCCAGACACACGTCTCCACGCCCTGCGGGTCCTGCCACACCCAGACACACGTCTCCACGCCCTGCGGGTCCTGCCACACCCAGACACACGTCTTCACGCCCTGCCGCTCCTGCCACACCCAGACACACGTCTCCACGCCCTGCCGGTCCTGCCACACCAAGACACACGTCTCCACGCCCTGCAGGTCCTGCCACACCCAGACACACGTCTCCACGCCCTGCGGGTCCTGCCACACCCAGACACACGTCTCCACGCCCTGCCGCTCCTGCCACACCCAGACACACGTCTCCACGCCCTGCGGGTCCTGCCACACCCAGACACACGTCTTCACGCCCTGCCGCTCCTGCCACACCCAGACACACGTCTCCACGCCCTGCTGGTCCTGCCACATCCATACACACCTCTTCACGCCCTGCCGGTCCTGCCACACCCAGACACACGTCTCCACGCCTTGCCGGTCCTGCCACACCCAGACACACGTCTCCACATCCTGCCTGTCCTGCCACACCCAGACACACGTCTCCACGCCCTGCCGGTCCTGCCACACCCAGACACACGTCTCCACGCCCTGCGGGTCCTGCCACACCCAGATACACGTCTTCACGCCCTGCCGCTCCTGCCACACCCAGACACACGTCTCCACGCCCTGCCGGTCCTGCCACACCCAGACACACCTCTTCACGCCCTGCCAGTCCTGCCACACCCAGACACACATCTCCACGCCCTGCCGGTCCTGCCACACCCAGACACACGTCTCCACGCCCTGCCGCTCCTGCCACACCCAGACACACGTCTCCACGCCCTGCCGGTCCTGCCACACCCAGACACACGTCTCCACGCCCTGCCGGTCCTGCCACACCCAGACACACATCTCCACGCCCTGCAGGTCCTGCCACACCCAGACACACGTCTCCACGCCCTGCGGGTCCTGCCACACCCAGACACACGTCTTCACGCCCTGCCGGTCCTGCCACACCCAGACACACGTCTCCACGCCCTGCCGGTCCTGCCACATCCATACACACCTCTTCACGCCCTGCCAGTCCTGCCACACCCAGACACACGTCTCCACGCCTTGCCGGTCCTGCCACACCCAGACACACGTCTCCACATCCTGCCTGTCCTGCCACACCCAGACACACGTCTCCACGCCCTGCGGGTCCTGCCACACCCAGACACACGTCTCCACGCCCTGCGGGTCCTGCCACACCCAGACACACGTCTTCACGCCCTGCCGCTCCTGCCACACCCAGACACACGTCTCCACGCCCTGCCGGTCCTGCCACACCCAGACACACCTCTTCACGCCCTGCCGGTCCTGCCACACCCAGACACACATCTCCACGCCCTGCAGGTCCTGCCACACCCAGACACACGTCTTCACGCCCTGCCGCTCCTGCCACTCCCAGACACACGTCTCCACGCCCTGCCGGTCCTGCCACACCCAGACACACCTCTTCATGCCCTGCCGGTCCTGCCACACCCAGACACACATCTCCACGCCCTGCAGGTCCTGCCACACCCAGACACACGTCTCCACGCCCTGCCGGTCCTGCCACACCCAGACACACCTCTTCACGCCCTGCCGGTCCTGCCACACCCAGACACACGTCTCCACGCCCTGCAGGTCCTGCCACACCCAGACACACATCTCCACGCCCTGCCGCTCCTGCCACTCCCAGACACACGTCTCCACGCCCTGCCAGTCCTGCCACACCCAGACACACCTCTTCACGCCCTGCCGGTCCTGCCACACCCAGACACACATCTCCACGCCCTGCCGGTCCTGCCACACCCAGACACACGTCTCCATGCCCTGCCGCTCCTGCCACACCCAGACACACGTCTCCACGCCCTGCCGGTCCTGCCACACCCAGACACACGTCTCCACGCCCTGCCGGTCCTGCCACACCCAGACACACGTCTCCATGCCCTGCCGCTCCTGCCACACCCAGACACACGTCTCCACGCCCTGCCGGTCCTGCCACACCCAGACACACGTCTCCACGCCCTGCCGGTCCTGCCACACCCAGACACACGTCTCCACATCCTGCCGGTCCTGCCACACCCAGACACACGTCTCCACGCCCTGCCGGTCCTGCCACACCCAGACACACGTCTCCACGCCCTGCGGGTCCTGCCACACCCAGACACACGTCTCCACGCCCTGCGGGTCCTGCCACACCCAGACACACGTCTTCACGCCCTGCCGCTCCTGCCACACCCAGACACACGTCTCCACGCCCTGCCGGTCCTGCCACACCAAGACACACGTCTCCACGCCCTGCAGGTCCTGCCACACCCAGACACACGTCTCCACGCCCTGCGGGTCCTGCCACACCCAGACACAGGTCTCCACGCCCTGCCGCTCCTGCCACACCCAGACACACGTCTCCACGCCCTGCGGGTCCTGCCACACCCAGACACACGTCTTCACGCCCTGCCGCTCCTGCCACACCCAGACACACGTCTCCACGCCCTGCTGGTCCTGCCACATCCATACACACCTCTTCACGCCCTGCCGGTCCTGCCACACCCAGACACACGTCTCCACGCCTTGCCGGTCCTGCCACACCCAGACACACGTCTCCACATCCTGCCTGTCCTGCCACACCCAGACACACGTCTCCACGCCCTGCCGGTCCTGCCACACCCAGACACACGTCTCCACGCCCTGCGGGTCCTGCCACACCCAGATACACGTCTTCACGCCCTGCCGCTCCTGCCACACCCAGACACACGTCTCCACGCCCTGCCGGTCCTGCCACACCCAGACACACCTCTTCACGCCCTGCCGGTCCTGCCACACCCAGACACACATCTCCACGCCCTGCCGGTCCTGCCACACCCAGACACACGTCTCCACGCCCTGCCGCTCCTGCCACACCCAGACACACGTCTCCACGCCCTGCCGGTCCTGCCACACCCAGACACACGTCTCCACGCCCTGCCGGTCCTGCCACACCCAGACACACATCTCCACGCCCTGCAGGTCCTGCCACACCCAGACACACGTCTCCACGCCCTGCGGGTCCTGCCACACCCAGACACACGTCTTCACGCCCTGCCGGTCCTGCCACACCCAGACACACGTCTCCACGCCCTGCCGGTCCTGCCACATCCATACACACCTCTTCACGCCCTGCCAGTCCTGCCACACCCAGACACACGTCTCCACGCCTTGCCGGTCCTGCCACACCCAGACACACGTCTCCACATCCTGCCTGTCCTGCCACACCCAGACACACGTCTCCACGCCCTGCGGGTCCTGCCACACCCAGACACACGTCTCCACGCCCTGCGGGTCCTGCCACACCCAGACACACGTCTTCACGCCCTGCCGCTCCTGCCACACCCAGACACACGTCTCCACGCCCTGCCGGTCCTGCCACACCCAGACACACCTCTTCACGCCCTGCCGGTCCTGCCACACCCAGACACACATCTCCACGCCCTGCAGGTCCTGCCACACCCAGACACACGTCTTCACGCCCTGCCGCTCCTGCCACTCCCAGACACACGTCTCCACGCCCTGCCGGTCCTGCCACACCCAGACACACCTCTTCATGCCCTGCCGGTCCTGCCACACCCAGACACACATCTCCACGCCCTGCAGGTCCTGCCACACCCAGACACACGTCTCCACGCCCTGCCGGTCCTGCCACACCCAGACACACCTCTTCACGCCCTGCCGGTCCTGCCACACCCAGACACACGTCTCCACGCCCTGCAGGTCCTGCCACACCCAGACACACATCTCCACGCCCTGCCGCTCCTGCCACTCCCAGACACACGTCTCCACGCCCTGCCGGTCCTGCCACACCCAGACACACCTCTTCACGCCCTGCCGGTCCTGCCACACCCAGACACACATCTCCACGCCCTGCCGGTCCTGCCACACCCAGACACACGTCTCCATGCCCTGCCGCTCCTGCCACACCCAGACACACGTCTCCACGCCCTGCTGGTCCTGCCACACCCAGACACACGTCTCCACGCCCTGCCGGTCCTGCCACACCCAGACACACGTCTCCATGCCCTGCCGCTCCTGCCACACCCAGACACACGTCTCCACGCCCTGCTGGTCCTGCCACACCCAGACACACGTCTCCACGCCCTGCCGGTCCTGCCACACCCAGACACACATCTCCACGCCCTGCCGCTCCTGCCACACCCAGACACACGTCTCCACGCCCTGCGGGTCCTGCCACACCCAGACACACGTCTTCACGCCCTGCCGCTCCTGCCACACCCAGACACACGTCTCCACGCCCTGCCGGTCCTGCCACATCCATACACACCTCTTCATGCCGTGCCGGTCCTGCCACACCCAGACACACATCTCCACGCCTTGCCGGTCCTGCCACACCCAGACACACGTCTCCACATCCTGCCTGTCCTGCCACACCCAGACACACGTCTCCACGCCCTGCCGGTCCTGCCACACCCAGACACACGTCTCCACGCCCTGCGGGTCCTGCCACACCCAGACACACGTCTTCACGCCCTGCCGCTCCTGCCAAACCCAGACACACGTCTCCACGCCCTGCCGGTCCTGCCACACCCAGACACACCTCTTCACGCCCTGCCGCTCCTGCCACACCCAGACACACATCTCCACGCCCTGCCGGTCCTGCCACACCAAGACACACGTCTCCACGCCCTGCAGGTCCTGCCACACCCAGACACACGTCTCCACGCCCTGCGGGTCCTGCCACACCCAGACACACGTCTCCACGCCCTGCCGCTCCTGCCACACCCAGACACACGTCTCCACGCCCTGCCGCTCCTGCCACACCCAGACACACGTCTCCACGCCCTGCGGGTCCTGCCACACCCAGACACACGTCTCCACGCCCTGCCGGTCCTGCCACACCCAGACACACGTCTCCACGCCCTGCTGCTCCTGCCACACCCAGACACACGTCTCCACGTCCTGCGGGTCCTGCCACACCCAGACACACGTCTCCACGCCCTGCCGGTCCTGCCACACCAAGACACACGTCTCCACGCCCTGCGGGTCCTGCCACACCCAGACACACGTCTCCACGACCTGCCGGTCCTGCCACACCCAGACACACGTCTCCACACCCTGTCAGTCCTGCCACACCCGGACACACATCTCCACGCCCTGACACTCCTGCCACACCCAGACACACGTCTCCATGCCCGGCTGCTCCTGCCACACCCAGACACACGTCTCCACATCCTGCTGCTCCTGCTACACCCAGACACACGTCTCCACACCCTGTCAGTCCTGCCACACCCGGACACACGTCTCCACAGCTCTGGGGGGGCGGGGGGGTGAGGGATGGGGGGGGCAGTGCGAGGTCCCGGGACCGAGAAGGGGAGTTCTGACGGGACTGGCTCTGCCCTTTCTCATCCCTTACACTCCCGCCTTCCACCCCAGGGCCCTCACTCCCCCCACCCCCACCCACTCCCCCCGACCTGCTCATGCTCCCCCCACCTTCCCCTATCCGCCACCCCGAGGCCAGGCCGGCACCTACTTGGCCACTTCTTTGAAGGTTTTCTTCCTGGTGACGCTGGTGCCCTTCGAGGTATAAACCTTCCAGGCGTCCGGCTGCAAAAGGAACCAGCCCGGTCAGCCCCGGCCAGCCGTGGGGAGGGGGCGGGGAAGGGGCCATTCAGCCCACCAGGGCCTGGGACCAGCCACGCCCAATGGTCTGGGGGGCGGCCAGCCCCACTGCGCAGGAAGATAGGAAGTGGTTGGCTGTGCAGCACCCCAGGGAGTTGCTGGGGGGAGCTCCTGGTGGGGGGCTGGGCCCGGGTGGGGCTGCCTGGGAAGCAGTAGCGGCACCAGGGTTTTTACCACTTTAGGTGACAGCGCTCGGTGCTTCGGCAGCAGCTCCTGTGAAGCTGCGTTCTCCGCGGCCGCTTTTCTTGCTGCCGAATCGCTGCCGAGGGCGGCGAAATGCCGCCCCCCACATCCTGCCGTCCTAGGCGACCGCCTAGGGTCACCAGTGGAAGCACCGGCCCTGCTGGGAAGGAGGGTGTGTCTGGGGAGAGGCAGTCCCTGGGGTGGCACTGGGGGAGGGGTGATCCCGTGGGGGTGGGGGAGAGGCAGTCCCTGGGGTGGCACTGGGGGAGGGGTGATCCCTGGGGGGGTGGGGGAGAGGCAGTCCCTGGGGTGGCACTGGGGGAGGGGTGATCCCTGGGGGGGTGGGGGAGAGGCAGTCCCTGGGGTGGCACTGGGGGAGGGATGATCCCTGGGGGGGTGGGGGAGAGGCAGTCCCTGGGGTGGCACTGGGGGAGGGGTGATCCTGGGGGGGGTGGGGGAGAGGCAGTCCCTGGGGGGGGACTCAGGGGGAGGGGCGATCCCTGGTGGGGAATGCGGGGGAGGGACGATCCAGGCAGGGCCGGATTAAGTCTCCTGTGGGCCCAGGGCGATTAGATTTTTTGGGGTCCTCTCCCCCCTGTATACACGTCTTTTCCCTAATTTAAAACAAAATGATCACAGTTATGGCACTGGGGCTATTGACGCCATCCCGAACCTGCCTTTTCATTAACATAAAGCCGTTCTGTGGGTACATTTCAGTCTTAGACCACGTAGACTATCGTTAATTCAAAATGGCCGACTTCTTACCGTCGAGAAAACGCTTACTCACGTCTCGATACCGCTGTTCTTCGAGGTGTGTTCACGTCCATTCCAGTCGGGTGTGCGCCGCGCGCACGTCCACAGTAGCCGGAAGATTTTCCCCCTAGCAGCATCCATCAGGTCGGTCCGGATGCCCCCTGGAGTCGCGCCTTCATGGCGCCCAATAGAGAACCCTGCCGACCCCCCACCACTGAGGCAGCAGGGAGTGGGGCAGACTGGACTTGGGCAGGTGGCCGGGGAGTTTCATTGGGGATGGAATGAAGCTGGAACCTGCCTGTAACCTGAGCCAGGAGGGGGCTGGGGGCCAGGTGACACCTATGCCCGGGAGACTAGACAAAGGCTGGAGGAGGAGCTGGAGAGATGGGGGTGAGATGCTGGAGGGGTTTCTGGTTTTGGAGTTAGCTGGGGAAGAGGAGGGAGCCCCCAGGTCTGGGGTCTATTCCTCCTGCCCCCTAGAAGGGCCCGACTGAGGGGTCCTGGTTGTACTGACAAGCTGTTTGGACTGTGTTCCTGGCATCTCTAATAAACCTTCTGTTCTACTGGCTGGCTGAGAGTCATGGTGAATCCCAGGAAATGGGGGTGCAGGGCCCTGACTCCCCCTCACTCCGTGACACCCCCTCAGTTCCTTCTCGCCGGCGGCTCTGCTGGAGGGGCAGGAGGGTGGGTATTGGAATGGACGTGAACAACACACCTCGAAGAACAGCCGTGACGAGAAGTGAGTCACCGGTTTTCATTACCACTCACTCTCGAGGGCTTGTTCACGTCAGTTCCAAGCCCACGTTCAGGAGGCGGGGTCGGAGTCGTCCACTGACTGGAGCACTGCTCGTCTGAAGGCCGCGTCGTCTCTGGCCTGTTGCGTATTCGCATAGTGCGTGGTGACAGTGTGGCTGGAGGACCATGTCACCTCCCTGCACATTTCCTGAGTGGGAACCTGAGCCAGGAACGCTGTTGATGAAGCCTGAGCCCTGGAGGAGTGCGCAGTGATCGGGGGTGCGGGAACCGTCGCCAGGTTGTAGCACTTGCGGATGCAGGAGGTGATCCATGACGAAATGCGTTGTGATAACATGGGTAGGCCTTTCCATTCTGTATGCCACCGCCACGAACAGCTGGCCCGATTGTCTGAGCAGCTTTGTTCTCTCGATGTAGAAAGCTAGCGCCCTGCAGACAGCTAGTGAGTGGAGTCTCTGCTCCCTGCCGCTAGAATGCAGCTTAGGGTAGAACAGCGGGAGAAAGATATCCTGGTTAATGTGACACTGCGATACCACCTTTGGGAGGAAAGCAGGAGGGGGTCTGAGCTGCACCTTATCCTTATAGAACACAGTATAAGGGGGTTCTGAGGTTAGGGCCTTGAGTTCAGACCCCCTCCTGGCCGAGGTTATTGCCAACAGGATCACCACCTTGTTTGAGAGGTAGAGCAGGGAGCACGTTGCCAAGGGCTCAAAGGGGGTGTGATGCTCTGTACCTCGAGGGGAACACCCAGTACCCCCATGTTCATCTTTATAAAATGACTGTGTGGTATCCAATGACCTGAGCTTCCACTTGGGTCCAGGAGTGGCCCCTGATCAGCCAGTCGGCGAGGTATGGAAACACCTGTACTCGGTGCCTGTGCAGAAATGCAGTGACAACCACCGTGCACTGGGTGAAAACACGAGGTGCTGCTGACAGGCCGAATGGGAGGACTGTAAATTGGTAGTGGGTGTTGTTCACCACGAACCTGAGGCACTTCCTGTGGGGCTGGGTGATTGCGATATGAAAGTACATGTCCTTCAAGTCGAGGGTGGCACACCAGTCTGCTGGATCCAGCGAGGGGATGATGGAGGCCAGGGAGACTATGTGGAACTTGAGTTTCTTCACGAACCCGTTGAGTTCTCGCAGGCCCAGGATGGGCCTGAGGCCGCCTTTGGCTTTCGATATTAGAAATACCGTGAATAGAAGCCCTCGCCCCGTACTCCTGAGGAACCTCCTCCACTGCCTCTAGCGATAGGAGCGACTGCACCTCCTGTATGAGGAGCTGCTCGTGAGAAGGGCCCCTGAAGAGGGACGGGGAGGGGGGTGGAAGGACGGGAAGGCACAGAATTGGATGGAGTATCCCCCCTCTCTAGCGTGCGGAGCACCCATCGGTCCGAGGTGATACGGGGCCATGCACTGTCGAAAGGGGACAGTTGGGACGAGGAGGTAAGAGAGTGGATCCATTGTCAGGTGTGGTACACCGTCCTCAACCATGCCTTCAAAAGGCCAGTTTGGGCCCTGAAGACGGCTTGGGTTGTCCTGAGCCCTGGCCAGAGGGTTGACGCGGCCGTCTCCTGCCTGTCCTGTTTCTCCTTCTGGACCCGTCCCGGCTGTTCTGGTGACCGAACGCTGAGGAGGGACAGACGTGTCTCTGCTGCGCTGATGGTGTGTAGAGTCCCAGGCACCCAAGGGTGGCTCTGGTGTCCTTTAGGCTGTTTAGCCTCTGGTCCATTTTCTCCGAAAAGAGAGTCTCACCCTCACAGGGCAGGTCGTGTATGGTCGGCTGGACCTCATAGGGGAGACCGGAAACCTGGAGCCAGGAGCCCCTTCTCATGGCTACTCCTGTGGCCATAACCCTGGCGGCAGCATCTGCCCCGTCACGTGCCGCCTGCAGGAACACCCTGGGGAGCAGTCTCCCCTCCTCGACCAAAGCCGAAAATCCAGCCCAGGAGTCCAAGGGGAGCAACTCCGGGAAGTTATCCATCGCTGAGCAGGCATTGTAGGAGTACCATGAGGAGGATTTTAAGCTGCTTCTCCCTGTCTTGAAGAGTTCTCGGTCGGAATTCCCGACAGATCTTGCAGCAGCCTTTTCGGTGACCCTTGCCCAGACACCGTATACAGGAGGTGTGGGGGTCACTTTTACGCACGCAGTTCGCGCAGGCCTGGCAAGTCGTGAAGCCCAGGGATCGGCATGCCCCGGTGACAATGAAAACGGGGGGGGGGGGGGGGGAACGATGGGGGGGACCCCCCATAACTGAAACTTATAAGTGAACTAACTACGCTCTACTAACTGTGACGCAGTAGGGAGTAGTAACCTGGGAATGTCACATGGGAGTTTTACTAGTTTACTGTCTGCATTAATACTGATGGGGACAGGATATAAGGGGTGACTTCACTGAGGGGAGATACCTCACGTATAGGACGGTGGCTGCCCTTCGTAACCTGAGCCCAGGAGGGGGTGGGGCCAGGTGACACCTTCTGCCCAGGAAACTGGACAAAGGCTGGAGGAGGTGGCTGAGTGAGGCTGCTGGAGGGAGTTTCAGTTTGGAGCTGGCTGGGGAGACGGGAGGGGGGAACCTGGGTCTGGGCTCCCTACCCCCCAAGAGGGACCTGACTTGGGGGGTCCTGTTCTCTGTATCTACAAGCTCTGTTTTGGACGGTGTTCCTGTCGTCTAATAAACCTTCTGTTTTACTGACTGGCTGAGAGTCACATTGAATCACAGGAATTGGAGGGTGCAGGGCCCTGACTCCCCCACACTCCGTGACAACTGGTGGCAGCGGTGGGATGTACTGCACCCTGTGGATGGTGCTTCCTGCAGTAAGTGACTGGGGGGGCAGTAAAACGAAGGGGGATCGATGAGGACCAGGCGTGCTGAAGGCTCAGAGCGGGGCAGTTTCAGGAGGTGGAGGAGCTACGCTTAACCCCTGGGAGTGTGTGACCAGCGAGAAGTACTGTTGCAGGAACGGGGTCCCCCTGGGGACTGCAGTGAGTGGTTCCAGGGCTGGAGGAGTCTGTGGCTTGACCCTGGAAGAGAGGCGGTGACCTGGAGAAGGGCTGGCACATGTTCTTCCTGGAAACCGTGGGGAGCTGCGAGCACACAGGCCTGCGAGCCCACAGCAACTTGGGAGCAGCGGGAAGATGTATAACCATCTCCTTAAGAGGGACCTGGTGGAGCTGTGCAGGCAGAGGGGGCTGCGCATTGGGAAGCTCACCAAAGAGCAACTGATTGCCCAGCTGGAGGAGGAGGATCACTCAGAGGAGCTGATCCCTGCCCCAGAAGGAAACAGCCCGGCAAATGCAGCGCCGGCACCGGTGTCTGTCCCAGCTGGGAGGGGTCAGACGGCTGCCGAGGGCACTCCAAGGCCCCTCCTACCTATGGCTAGGGGAGGGGCTGGGAGGAGCCCGGCGAACCCCGTGGGCACCGTGACCCCAACGGCCAGCAGGGGATCCTCCCGGTGGAGCTCCCCATCGCTGGAGCTGAGGCGGCTGGAATGGGAGAGGGAGATGAGACTGAAAGGGCTGGAGGGTCGGGAAAAGCAGCGGCAGCATGAGCTGGAGGAGCGGGAACGAAGAACGAGAAAAGCAGCGGCAGCATGAGCTGGAGCTGGCCCGGCTGAGGAGCAGGGAGCCCCCAGCTGCGGTGAGTGAGGGGGGACCCGGGACGGCATGGAGCTTTGATAAGTGCATCCTGGCCCAGTGTAAGGAAGGGGAGGACATGGATGAATTTCCGACTGCCTTTGAGAACGCCTGCGAGCGGCACAGGGCGTAACGGAGTCAGACTCACCATGGCTGGCGCCTCCTGCTGGTTGCTCCAGGAATTAGCTCAGTCCAGCTCCGGAGCGCCCCCTGCGGGTGGTGTCTCGCCCGCTCTCTGTTCGGCGGTGTCCTCTTCAGGACACTGCCCCCGCAGCAGTGCCCATGACTTCTTTCTCACCCCCCTTCCGGGGGTCACGGCCCTCCTTTGGCTTGCAGCCGCCGCAGGGGCCCACCACAACCCAAAGTCTAGCCCCTCACGGCAGAGGCAAGTTTCAGCCTGTATTGGCCATGCAAGGGGGCAACAGGAGGGGGACCAGGCCCGCCTGCTACTCTGGGTCCCGACACAGGGACCCTCTAGCAGCAGCCTCACTGCCCTCCTTCTCTCCCCTTGTCTGCCTGTCGTCCCTGGGCCACTTCCCCTTGGCCCTTCTTGGCCCTGTCTGGCAGGGGCCTGCAGCCTAGCAGGTAACAGGCCAGCGCTCCCCCTCCACTCCCTGAGCCTGCCCAGCACAGTGCTATCCCTGGGAGCCAGTCCTCCTCCCCTGCTTGTCAGGGAGAGACCCCCCACTCTGCTCTGCCGGGCAGCCCCTTATCTCTGGGCTGCCCCAGCAGCTCCTCCGGCCTGGCTCCTAACAAGCCTCGCCCTAATTAGCTGCAGGTTTCCACAGCCTCCCTGGCTGCTTCTGCCCCACCCCCTGCCGGAGTGGGCCACCTGCCCCACTGCACCCTGCAGACAGGCTCCAGTTTCTCACCCCCTTACTGGACCCCAAATCCATGGGGATGTACAGCCGAATGGAAGGGGTGGAGGCCGGGGACTATGAACTGTTCAAAAAGGCCCTGCTCCGCGAGCTGGGGCTGACTCCTGGGATGTACCGGGAGAGGTTCCGGAGTCAGCGTAAAACCCCTGAGGTCACATACCTCCAACTGGCCAACCGGATACATGGATACGCCCGCAAGTGGGCGGATGGGGCCCAGACGAAGGAGGACCTGGTTAAACTAGTGGTACTGGAGCAACTGTATGAGCTGTGCCCATCCGACCTGAGGCTATGGTTGATGGACAAAAAGCCAGAGAACCCACGACACGCAGGGCAGCTGGTAGATGAGTTTGTGAACAGTCGGTCAGGGGCTGGAAGGGAGGAGTCCCAAAGGAACAGGCCTGCCATGATGCAGAGAGAGAGAGTCACATAGGGTGACCAGATGTCGGATAGCTCAGTGGTTTGAGCATTGGCCTGCTAAACCCAGGGTTGTGAGTTCAATCCTTGAGGGGGCCGTTTAGGGATCTGGGGCAAAAATTGGGGATTGGTCCTGCTTTGAGCAGGGGGTTGGACTAGATGACCTACTAAGGTCCCTTCCAACCCTGATATTCTATGTCCCGATTTTATAGGGACAGTCCCGATTTTGGGGTCTTTTTCTTATATAGGCTCCTATTACCCCCCACCCCCATCCCGATTTTTCACATTTGCTGTCTGGTCACCCTAGAGTCACCCTGGAGCCCCTCAAAAAGGGAATGTGGAGAACCCCCTCCCAAGAGGAACAACTGGCCTCAGGACCAACCGACCCGCTCGAGGGGACCAACGGGACATGAGCTGCGATCACTGCAGCCAGAGAAGCCCCATAAGGACCCAGTGCCCCAAACTCAAGGACAGACTGAGCAGACCGAACCCACACAGAGTTAACTGGGTAGGGACCCAGCCGGACGAGGGGCAGGCTTCCCAGGCGGGGGGCGAGGGCTGGCAGCTTATCAACTGCTCTGGAGGGAGGAGGGCCCCAGATCAGCTCCTCGGGGGGGCTGGATGCTCCGGACTCAGGGTTCTTGGTTTACAGGGTGGGCGCGGGGCTGACCCCCCGGAGCGAGTGCCTTGTTCCCCTGGAGGTGGATGGGAGGAAGGTCACTGGATACTGGGATACGGGCGCGGAGGTGACGCTGGCCCGGCCCGAGGTGGTGGCCCCAGATCGGGTGGTGCCCAACACCTACCTGACCCTGACGGGGGTGGGCGGGACCCCATTCAAGGTACCCGTGGCGAGGGTACACCTGAAATGGGGGGCCAAGGAGGACCCCAAGGATGTGGGGGTGCACCACCATTTGCCCACTGAGGTGTTGATGGGGGGGACCTAGAGGACTAGCCAAGCATCCCCCAGAACGCCCTGGTCGTGACCCGTACCCAGAGGCGACGAGGGGCACTGTACCTGGCCCATGACATCCCTCTCTCAGGGCACCAGGGAATCTGGCGCACTAGGCAGAGGCTGCTACAGAACTTTTACTGGCCTGGGGTCTTTACAACTGTCCATCAGTACTGCCGATCCTGTGACCCCTGTCAGCGGGTGGGGAAGGCCCGGGACAAGCGGAAAGCGGCTTTGAGGCCTTTGCCCATCAGAGAGGAGCCCTTCCAGAAGGTGGCCATGGACATAGTGGGGCCTCTCAGCAAGACAACCCGGTCGGGGAAGAAATACATTCTGGTGGTGGTAGATTTCGCCACCCGCTACCCCGAGGCGGTGCCCTTATCCTCCATTGAAGCAGACACCGTGGCAGATGCGCTGCTGACCATTTTCAGCCGAGTGGGGTTCCCCAAGGAAGTCCTGACAGACCAAGGGTCCAACTTCATGTCGGCCCTGCTCCGGTGCTTGTGGGAGAAATGTGGGGTCCGGCACAGCTGGGCCTCAGCATATCATCCCCAGTCCAATGGGCTGGTGGAGAGGTTCAATGGGACGCTAAAGATGATGCTGAAAACCTTTATGAACCAGCACCCGCAGGACTGGGACAAGAACCTACCGCACCTGCTGTTCGCCTACCGGGAAGTGCCCCAGGAGTCTACCGGATTCTCGTCTCTCGAACTGTTATATGGCAGGAGGGGAAGGGGGCCCCTGGACCTGATGAGAGACGAATGGGAGGGGGAGGCGGCCCCCGAGGGAGAGTCAGTGGTGGAGTATGTCCTGACCTTCCGAGAGAGACTTGCTGAGCTCATGGGCCTGGCCAAGAGAATCTGGCCAGAGCCCAGAGGAAGCAGAAGGTCTGGTACGACTGCATGGCGCGGGCCCGCGCCTACGCCACGGGGGATCAGGTGATGGTTCTCATCCCCGTGAGCAAAAAGAAACTACAGGCCGCCTGGGAAGGCCCTTTCAAGGTTGTCAAGCAGCTAAATGAGGTAAACTATGCGGTGGAGCTGTCTAACCGGGCACACCACTGCCAGGTGTACCATGTGAATATGATGAAGCCATATTATGACAGGGGGAATGTGGTGCTGGCCGTGTGTGGACATTGGGAGGAGCAGGGAAGTGACCCTCTAGTAGATCTATTCCCTGAGACAGGAGCTGGCTCCTCCCAAGAAACAATCCCTCTCTCTGATCAGCTAACCCCTACCCAGCAAGCTGAGATCAGAGGGGTGCTGCATCGGTACCAACAGCTGTTTTCCAACCAGCCGGGTCGCACTAATCTGACTGTGCACCGGGTGCAGACAGGATCGCACCAACCTGTAAGATGCTCCCCATTCCGAGTCACAGGGAAAACTGCTCGGGACCTGGAAAGAGAGGTCAGGGACATGCTGGCTTTGGGGGTGATCCAGCCATCTTCCAGCCCTTGGGCCTCACCGGTGGTGCTGGTCCCCAAGAAGGATGGGTCGATCCAGTTCTGTGTGGACTATCGGAAGCTCAATGCCATCACTGTATCTGATGCCTACCCCATGCCCCGGCCGGACGAGCTCCTAGACAAGCTGGGAGGGGCTCGGTACCTTACCACCATGGATCTTACAAAGGGCTACTGGCAAGTGCCACTGGATGCAGATGCCCGGCTGAAATCTGCCTTCATTACCCCTCTGGGGCTCTACGAGTTCCTGACCCTGCCGTTCGGCCTCAAGGGAGCGCCAGCCACCTTCCAGCGCCTGGTGGATCAGCTACTGAAGGGGATGGAGAGCTTCGCTGTGGCGTATATCGATGACATCTGTGTCTTTAGCCAGACCTGGGAGGACCATGTGTCCCAAGTTAAACAAGTGCTGGACCGACTCCGGGAGGCTGGGCTGACCGTAAAAGCGGAGAAGTGCAAGGTGGGGATGGCTGAAGTGTCCTACCTGGGACACCGGGTGGGGAGCGGCCACCTAAAGCCAGAACCAGCCACGGTGGAGGTGATCCGGGACTGGCCCGCTCCACAAACTAAGAAGCAGGTCCAGGCCTTTATTGGGATGGCGGGGTACTATCGAAGATTTGTGCCCCACTTTAGCGCGATAGCCACCCCCATCACTGAGCTATGCAAGAAGGGGAAGCCAGACAAGGTGGTCTGGACCGAGGAGTGCCAGAGGGCTCTCTGTGCACTGAAGGAGGCTTTGATCAGGGGCCCGGTTCTGGCAAACCCAGACTTTGACAAGCCCTTTCTGGTGTTCACCGACGCCTCAGACATGGGACTGGGGGCGGTGTTAATGCAGGAGGATGAAACGGGGCAGAGACACCCCATCGTGTATTTAAGCAAGAAGCTGCTACCCCGGGAGCAGAATTATGCAGCCATCGAGAAGGAATGCCTGGCCATGGTGTGGGCCCTCAAGAAACTAGAGCCGTATCTATTCGGGCGACACTTCACCGTGTACACCGACCACTCGCCCCTGACCTGGCTACACCAGATGAAAGGGGCCAACGCCAAGCTCCTGAGGTGGAGCCTGCTCCTGCAGGATTACGACATGGACGTGGTCCATGTGAAGGGAAGTGCCAACCTGATAGCGGATGCGTTGTCCCGGAGAGGGGGCCCTGAACTTCCCCAGGCCACTGGTCAGAGTGACCCCGCTCAGTTCAGTCTCGAAGGGGGGGTGATGTGACGGAGTGGGGAGCGGGAAGAGGTGACCTGCAGGGGAGTGCTATTGGTGCTGGATGGTGATGGTGTATCAGGGGGTGGCTTCACTTGAGGGATGGTACATGAGCCTGTAACCTGAGCCCAGGAGGGGGGTGGGGCCAGGTGGACGAAGGTGGGAGGAGGAGCCGGGGGGGTGGCTGGGGGAGGCGGCTGGAGGAGGTTTCAGTTTGGTGCTGGCTGGGGAAACAGAGGGAGGCCAGGACCGGGGTCTGGCTCCCTGCCCCCCAAGATTAACCTGACTGAGGGGTCCTGTTTCCTGTACCTACAAGCTCTGGTTTAGACCCTGTTCCTGTCGTCTAATAAACCTCCTGTTTTCCCGGCTGGCTGAGAGTCACGTCTGACTGCGGAGTCGGGGGGCAGGGCCCCCTGGCTCCCCCAGGACCCAACCCGGGCGGACTCGCTGTGGGACGCGCACAGTGGGGCAGGGGATGCTGAATGCTCCGGGGTCAGGCCCAGGAAGGTGGAAGCTGGGGAAGCTTCTTGCCCTGGAGACATCGGCTCACAGAGAGGAGGCTCCCCAGACTCCTACCCGGCTTGGTAGGGAGCAGCCCCAGAGCGTCGCCCGGGGACCCCGTGGCACCCAGCTACCATCCCTGGCGGCAAGAAGGAACTGAGGGGGTGGCGGGTTCCAGGCCGACTGACGAAGTGGGACGCCGACCCCACAGATGCTGCTAGGGGGAAAATCTTCCGGCTACGGTGCACATGGGCACAGACACCGGATTGGAAGGGACATGAACAAGCACTGGAAGAACAGCTGTTATATTAGTTTCTTTCGGGGAGGGAGTTTTGGTGCGGGAGGGGCTGGGGCTGGGGCTGGGGGTTGGGGTGTGGGAGGGGGCTCTGGGCTGGGTGTTGGGGCTGGGGTGCGGGAGGGGGCTGGGGCTCTGGGCTGGGGGTTGGGGTGCGGGAGGGGGCTCTGGGCTGGGGTTGGGGTGTGGGAGGGGGCTCTGGGCTGGGGGTTGGGGTGCAGGAGGGGGCTCTGGGCTGGGTGTTGGGGCTGGGGTGCGGGAGGGGGCTGGGGCTCTGGGCTGGGGGTTGGGGTGCGGGAGGGGGCTCTGGGCTGGGGTTGGGGTGTGGGAGGGGGCTCTGGGCTGGGGGTTGGGGTGCAGGAGGGGGCTCTGGGCTGGGGCTGGGGGTTGGGGTGCGGGAGGGGGCTCTGGGCTGGGGGTTGGGGTTGGGGTGCAGGAGGGGGCTCTGGGCTGGGGGTTGGGGTGCAGGAGGGGGCTCTGGGCTGGGGCTGGGGGTTGGGGTGTGGGAGGGGGCTCTGGGCTGGGGGTTGGGGTTGGGGTGCAGGAGGGGGCTCTGGGCTGGGGGTTGGGGTTGGGGTGCAGGAGGGGGCTCTGGGCTTGGGCTGGGGCTGGGGTGTGGGAGGGGGCTCGGGCTGGGGGTTGGGGTGCAGGAGGGGGCTCTGGGCTGGGGGTTGGGGTGCGGGAGGGGGCTCTGGGCTGGGGGTTGGGGTGCAGGAGGGGGCTCTGGGATGGGGGTTGGGGTGCGGGAGGGGGCTCTGGGCTGGGGGTTGGGGTGCAGGAGGGGGCTCTGGGCTGGGGCTGGGGTGCAGGAGGGGGCTCTGGGCTGGGGGTTGGGGTTGGGGTGCGGGAGGGGGCTCTGGGCTGGGGGTTGGGGTGCGGGAGGGGGCTCTGGGCTGGGGGTTGGGGTTGGGGTGCAGGAGGGGGCTCTGGGCTGGGGTTGGGGTGTGGGAGGGGGCTCTGGGCTGGGGGTTGGGGTGTGGGAGGGGGGGCGAGGTGCAGGAGGTGCCTGCCGTGGCCCCACGCCGCTCCCGGGAGCGTGTCTGTGCGCTGCTGTGGGGAGGGGGACAGCGTGTCTCTGTGCGCTGCCTGTGCCCGCAAGCACCGCCCCCGCAGTGGAACCAGCCAATGGGAGCTGCGGGGACAGTGCTGGGGGCGGGGGCAGCGCAGAGCCGCCTCCCCCCCCGGCCGGCAGGGGCCGCAGAGACGTGCCAGCAGCCGGCTGCGTCCGGGAGCGGCGTGGGGCCACGGCCGCAGCCTGAGCCCTGCGGCGCCGGGCCCCCCTTAGCCCGGGCCCCGGACTGCAGCCCCTAAAGCCCCTGGGTTAATCCGGCCCTGCACCTGGGAGCCCACCTGGTACCGGAAGCAGGGCGAGAGCAGGTAGTTGACCATCTCCTGGTGGAACACGGGCGTGAGGCTGCCCGAGAGGGGGGGCACGATCCAGACCCAGTCGGCCGGGCACCCCCCGCGCATCTGCAGCTCGTTCTCCATGTGCTTGACGAAGGACTCCGTGACCGCGTGGTGATCCACGATGGTCACCTTGGCAACCTGGGGGGGATGGAAGGAAAGGAACAGATGACAGAGCCAGCCCCCGCCCCAGGCACCAAGTCACCCCCCCAGAACCAGCCCCCCACAGGGCACCAAGTCACCCCCCCAGAGCCAGCCCCCCGCCGGGCACCAAGTCACCCCCCCAGAGCCAGCCCCCACCCCGGGCACCAAGTCACCCCCCCCAGAGCCAGCCCCCGCCCCAGACACCAAGTCACCCCCCCAGAGCCAGCCCCCCACAGGGCACCAAGTCACCCCCCCAGAGCCAGCCCCCCGCCAGGCACCAAGTCACCTCCTCCAGAGCCAGCCCCCCCCCAGGCACCAAGTCACCCCCCCCAGAGCCAGCCCCCCCCCCAGGCACCAAGTCACCCCCCCCAGAGCCAGCCCCCCCCCAAGCACCAAGTCACCCCCCCAGAACCAGCCCCCCCGCCAGGGCACCAAGTCACCCCCTGTGACGAACTAGGACTGTTGTTAAGGTTTCCCTGAGTACTGTGTGGGTGCCTCAGTTTCCCCTATGCGGTGCTTGAGTATCTAGGTGGTGGGACAACGGTGCATGATTGTTACAAAGCCCTAGAAGGCAGAGGCCTGGACACAGAGAATGGCTCTGTCTCCTGGCAACAGATGGCCCCGGCCCCTCCCCCGGCAAAGGTGAGAGCTGAAGGTGTTGGAACAAAGGGATCAGGTGACCTCCTGGCCCGGGAAGCAGACAAAGGGGGAGGAGGGGCTGGTGAGTTTCAGTTTGGAGCTGGCCGGAGAAGAGGGGGGAGGTGCAGACAGGGTCTGGCCTCCCTGCCCCGTTTGGAGCTGTGGGGCGAAATGCAGGGAGCCCCAGGCTGGGGTCTAAGCTCCCTGCCCCCCGGAAGGACCCGACTGAGGGGTCCTGGATGTACTGACAAGCTCTGGTTGGACTGTGTTCCTGGCATCTCTAATAAACCTTCTGATCTACTGGCTGGCTGAGACTCCCAGTGAATCCGGGGAAGAGGGGTGCAGGGCCGGACTCCCCTATACTCCGTGACACCCCCCCAGAGCCAGCCCCCCCAGGCACCAAGCCACCCCCCCAGAGCCAGCCCCCCACCCCAGGCACCAAGTCACCCCCCCAGAGCCAGCCCCCCCCGGGCACCAAGTCACCTCCCCAGAGCCAGCCCCCCTCCCCCCCGGGCACCAAGTCACCTCCCCAGAGCCAGCCCCCCTCCCCCCCGGGCACCAAGTCACCCCCCCCGAAGCAGCCCCCGCCCCCCGAGTGCCAAGTCACACCCTCAGAGCCAGTCCCTCCCCCGGGCACCAAGTCACCCCCCCAGAGCCAGCCCCCCTCCCCTCCGGGCACCAAGTCACCCCACCCTCAGAGCCAGCCCGCCTACCCCAGGCACTAAGTCAACCCCCCCAGAGCCAGCCCCCTCCCCTAGGGCACCAAGTCATACCCTCGGAGCCAGCCCCCCGCACCAGGCCCCAAGTCACGCCCCCCCCAGAGCCAGCCCCCCCCGGGCACCAAGTCACCACCCCCCCCAGAACCAGCCCTCCCCCGGGCACCAAGTCACCGCCCCCCCAAGAACCAGCCCTCCCCCGGGCACCAAGTCACACCCCCAGAGCCAGCCCCCCCCCCGGGCACCAAGTCATGCCCCCACAGCCAGCCCCCCCACCAGGGCAGGAAACCAAGGTGCCACTAGAGGGGACAGAGCACCCACCCCGGGAGGTGTGTGGGTTACAGCTACAACCCACGAGTGGGTGAGGGACCCGGGCCAGGGCCAGGGATGTGGGAGCCTGTAACACCCCCCAGCTCTGTCCCCCCCCCATTCTCCCCACACCTGGACGCTCTCCCCGTCCCCGTACCTGGAAGCTGTGCAGCACCGCGACGTTGATCTCGACAGCGACTTTGTCCTTCCACAGGGACGAGGTTTTCCGGGTGTCCAGCCCCATGTGCAAGGCCACCTCCTGCCCCACAGAGAGCGTCACCCTCAGCCCTCCGGCCTGCCCCTGTACCACCTTCTGCCCCACAGAGACCGTCACCCCCAGCCCTGCCCCCGCACCACCTCCTGCCCCACAGAGACCATCACCCCCAGTCCTGCCCCATACCGCCTCCTGCCCCACAGAGACCATCACCCCCAGCCTCCCGCCCTGCCCCTGCACCACCTCCTGCCCCACAGAGACCATCACCCCCAGTCCTGCCCCATACCGCCTCCTGCCCCACAGAGACCATCACCATCAGCCCTGCCCCCGCACCACCTCCTGCCCCACAGAGACCATCACCCCCAGCCTCCCGCCCTGCCCCCGCACCACCTCCTGCCCCACAGAGACCATCACCCCCAGCCTCCCGCCCTGCCCCCGCACCACCTCCTGCCCCACAGAGAGCGTCACCCTCAGCCCTCCGGCCTGCCCCTGTACCACCTTCTGCCCCACAGAGACCGTCACCCCCAGCCCTGCCCCCGCACCACCTCCTGCCCCACAGAGACCATCACCCCCAGTCCTGCCCCCATACCGCCTCCTGCCCCACAGAGACCATCACCCCCAGCCTCCCGCCCTGCCCCCGTACCACCTCCTGCCCCACAGAGACCATCACCATCAGCCCTGCCCCCGTACCGCCTCCTGCCCCACAGAGACCATCACCCTCAGCCCTGCCCCCGTACCACCTTCTGCCCCACAGAGACCGTCACCCCCAGCCCTGCCCCCGCACCACCTCCTGGCCCACAGAAACCATCACCATCAGCCCTGCCCCCGTACCGCCTCCTGCCCCACAGAGACCGTCACCCTCAGCCCTGCCCCCGTACCACCCCCAGCCCTGCCCCCGTACCACCTCCTGCCCCACAGAGACCATCACCCCCAGTCCTGCCCCCGTACCACCTCCTGCCCCACAGAGACCATCACCCCCAGTCCTGCCCCCACACCACCTCCTGCCCCAGAGAGACTGTCACCCCCAGCCCACAGTCCTGGGGGTTAGTGGGGGGAGGCAGAGGGCAGCCCGTACCTGCAGCACGTTGCAGCGGGGGTGGGTGGGTTTGGGGGTGCTGGGAGGCAGAGGGGGGCAGTGGGGGTGGGGGGAGGTGGGGGGCAGTGGGGGGCAGACGGGGTAGGGGGAGGTGGGGGGCAGTGGGGGGGCAGAGGGGGGCAGTACCTGCAGCAGGTCGTAGCGGTGGCTGTCACAGAAGTTGCGCATGCCGATCTCGCTGCCCACGTACCAGCCGTTGAAGGGGGCGGCCGGGAACTGCAGGCCCCCGATCTCCAGCAGCATGTTGGCCACGGCGGGCAGCGCGTGCCAGCGCAGGCCCAGCTCCCCGAACCACGCCAGCCTGCGCCCCACACCACACTCAGGGCACGGGCGGGACGTGCCCCAGCCACAGCCCATCCCCCAGCGCCGCCAGCACGGAACCCAGGCGTCCTGGTGCCCAGCCCCCGGCTCTCACCGCCGGACCCGGCTCCCTCCCTGCCAGGCTGCCGGGGGATTCCCTTCCCGGGGGCCTCCTTCTGCCCCCAGCCAGCGGGGAGCTGCTGTTCTGGGAGAGAACGGTCACCCCGGCCACTGGGACCCACAGCCACTGGGACCCACAGCCACAACGCCGCCCCCTGGCACGGCCCCAAGCCCAGCGCCACCCCTGGCACCGCCCCAGGCCCAGCGCCACCCCCTGGCACCGCCCCAGGCCCAGCGCCACCCCCTGGCACCGCCCCAGGCCCAGCGCCACCCCCTGGCACCGCCCCAGGCCCAGCGCCACCCCCTGGCACTGCCCCAGGCCCAGCGCCACCCCCTGGCACCGCCCCAGGCCCAGCGCCACCCCCTGGCACCGCCCCACACCCAGTGCCGCCCCCTGGCACCGCCCCAGGCCCAGCGCCACCCCCTGGCACTGCCCCAGGCCCAGCGCCACCCCCTGGCACCGCCCCAGGCCCAGCGCCGCCCCTGGCACCTCCACAGGCCCAGCGCCACCCCCTGGCACCGCCCCAGGCCCAGCGCCACCCCCTGTCACCTCCCCACACCCAGCGCCGCCCCCTGGCACCGCCCCAGGCCCAGCGCCACCCCCTGGCACTGCCCCAGGCCCAGCGCCACCCCCTGGCACCGCCCCAGGCCCAGCGCCGCCCCTGGCACCTCCACAGGCCCAGCGCCACCCCCTGGCACCTCCACAGGCCCAGCGCCGCCCCTGGCACCTCCACAGGCCCAGCGCCGCCCCCTGGCACCGCCCCAGGCCCAGCGCCACCCCCTGGCACCGCCCCAGGCCCAGCGCCGCCCCTGGCACCTCCACAGGCCCAGCGCCACCCCCTGGCACCTCCCCACGCCCAGCGCCGCCCCCTGGCACCGCCCCACGCCGCCCCCTGGCACCACCCCCTGGCACCGCCCCCTGGCACCGCCCCACGCCCAGCGCCGCCCCCTGGCACCGCCCCACGCCCAGCGCCGCCCCCTGGCACCGCCCCCTGGCACCGCCCCAGGCCCAGCGCCGCCCCCTGGCACCTCCCCACGCCCAGCGCCGCCCCCTGGCACCTCCCCAGGCCCAGCGCCGCCCCTGGCACCGACCCATGCCCAGCGCCGCCCCCTGGCACCACCCCCTGGCACCGCCCCCTGGCACCGCCCCACGCCCAGCGCTGCCCCCTGGCACCACCCCCTGGCACCGCCCCCTGGCACCGCCCCACGCCCAGCGCCGCCCCTGGCACCTCCCCACGCCCAGCGCCGCCCCCTGGCACCTCCCCACGCCCAGCGTCGCCCCCTGGCACCGCCCCACGCCGCCCCCTGGCACCACCCCCTGGCACCTCCCCACGCCCAGCGCCGCCCCCTGGCACCGCCCCACGCCGCCCCCTGGCACCACCCCCTGGCACCGCCCCCTGGCACCGCCCCACGCCCAGCGCCGCCCCCTGGCACCGCCCCCTGGCACCGCCCCACGCCCAGCGCCGCCCCCTGGCACCGCCCCCTGGCACCGCCCCCTGGCACCGCCCCAGGCCCAGCGCCGCCCCCTGGCACCTCCCCACGCCCAGCGCCGCCCCCTGGCACCGCCCACTGGCACCGCCCCACGCCCAGCGCCGCCCCTGGCACCTCCCCACGCCCAGCGCCGCCCCCTGGCACCTCCCCAGGCCCAGCGCCGCCCCCTGGCACCACCCCCTGGCACCGCCCACTGGCACCGCCCCACGCCCAGCGCTGCCCCCTGGCACCACCCCCTGGCACCGCCCCACGCCCAGCGCCGCCCCTGGCACCTCCCCACGCCCAGCGTCGCCCCCTGGCACCGCCCCACGCCGCCCCCTGGCACCACCCCCTGGCACCTCCCCACGCCCAGCGCCGCCCCCTGGCACCGCCCCACGCCGCCCCCTGGCACCACCCCCTGGCACCGCCCCCTGGCACCGCCCCACGCCCAGCGCCGCCCCCTGGCACCGCCCCCTGGCACCGCCCCACGCCCAGCGCCGCCCCCTGGCACCGCCCCCTGGCACCGCCCCCTGGCACCGCCCCAGGCCCAGCGCCGCCCCCTGGCACCTCCCCACGCCCAGCGCCGCCCCCTGGCACCGCCCACTGGCACCGCCCCACGCCCAGCGCCGCCCCTGGCACCTCCCCACGCCCAGCGCCGCCCCCTGGCACCTCCCCAGGCCCAGCGCCGCCCCCTGGCACCACCCCCTGGCACCGCCCACTGGCACCGCCCCACGCCCAGCGCTGCCCCCTGGCACCACCCCCTGGCACCGCCCCACGCCCAGCGCCGCCCCTGGCACCTCCCCACGCCCAGCGTCGCCCCCTGGCACCGCCCCCACGCCGCCCCCTGGCACCACCCCCTGGCACCTCCCCACGCCCAGCGCCGCCCCCTGGCACCGCCCCACGCCGCCCCCTGGCACCACCCCCTGGCACCGCCCCCTGGCACCGCCCCACGCCCAGCGCCGCCCCCTGGCACCGCCCCCTGGCACCGCCCCACGCCCAGCGCCGCCCCCTGGCACCGCCCCCTGGCACCGCCCCAGGCCCAGCGCCGCCCCCTGGCACCTCCCCACGCCCAGCGCCGCCCCCTGGCACCGCCCCCTGGCACCGCCCCACGCCCAGCACCGCCCCTGGCACCTCCCCCTGGCACCGCCCCAGGCCCAGCGCCGCCACCTGGCACCGCCCCACTCCCAGTGCTGCCCCCTGGCACTGCCTGTGACCAGGGTCCCCCCCGCACCCTCCCAGGCGATTTGCCCAAGGGATCAGCAGGGACTGGGGCCTGCCCTGCGGGACGGGGAGGGTCCCAGCCCTGCCTGTTGTTCTGCCCCCCGGTACTCACGTGGGGTGCTGGATGGGCACCTCCAGGACCAGCTCGGGCGGCAGGACAAAAAGCTCCGGGGCCTCGTCTGGCGCCTGCAGCAGCAGGGGCAGGACATCAAAGCGGCCGTGCCCAGGCGTCCAGCCGTGCTGGGTGCAGAGCTGCAAGGGGAGAGTCTGTGAACACAGCCCGGCCGGGGCTGGGAGTGGGGCCGGGTCGGGGGCTGAGAGCGGGGCAGGGTCAGGGGCTGAGAGCGGGGCCCGGCCGGGGCTGGGAGCGGGGCCGGGCCGGGGGCTGGGAGCGGGGCCGGGGTCAGGGGCTGAGAGCGGGGCAGGGTCAGGGGCTGAGAGTGGGGCAGGGCCAGGGGCTGAGAGCGGGGCCCGGCCGGGGCTGGGAGCGGGGCCGGGTCGGGGGCTGGGAGCGGGGCCGGGCCGGGGGCTGGGAGCGGGGCCGGGCCGGGGGCTGGGAGCGGGGCCCGGCCGGGGCTGGGAGTGGGGCCGGGTCAGGGGCTGAGAGCGGGGCCGGGCCGGGGGCTGGGAGCGGGGCCGGGTCAGGGGCTGAGAGCGGGGCCGGGCCAGGGACTGAGAGCGGGGCCGGGTCGGGGGCTGAGAGCGGGGCCGGGCCGGGGGCTGGGAGCGGGGCCGGGCCGGGGGCTGGGAGTGGGGCCCGGCCGGGGCTGGGAGCGGGGCCGGGCCAGGGGCTGAGAGCGGGGCAGGGTCAGGGGCTGAGAGCGGGGCAGGGCCAGGGGCTGAGAGCGGGGCCCGGCCGGGGCTGGGAGCGGGGCCGGGCCGGGGGCTGGGAGCGGGGCCGGGTCAGGGGCTGAGAGCGGGGCAGGGTCAGGGGCTGAGAGTGGGGCAGGGCCAGGGGCTGAGAGCGGGGCCCGGCCGGGGCTGGGAGCGGGGCCGGGTCGGGGGCTGGGAGCGGGGCCGGGCCGGGGGCTGGGAGCGGGGCCGGGCCGGGGGCTGGGAGCGGGGCCGGGCCGGGGGCTGGAGCGGGGCCCGGCCGGGGCTGGGAGTGGGGCCGGGTCAGGGGCTGAGAGCGGGGCCGGGCCGGGGGCTGGGAGCGGGGCCGGGTCAGGGGCTGAGAGCGGGGCCGGGCCAGGGACTGAGAGCGGGGCCGGGTCGGGGGCTGAGAGCGGGGCCGGGCCGGGGGCTGGGAGCGGGGCCGGGCCGGGGGCTGGGAGCGGGGCCCGGCCGGGGCTGGGAGCGGGGCCGGGTCAGGGGCTGAGAGCGGGGCCGGGCCAGGGGCTGAGAGCGGGGCCGGGTCAGGGGCTGAGAGCGGGGCCGGGCCGGGGGCTGGGAGCGGGGCCGGGCCGGGGGCTGAGAGCGGGGCCGGGCCGGGGGCTGAGAGCGGGGCCGGGTCAGGGGCTGAGAGCGGGGCCGGGCCAGGGGCTGAGAGCGGGGCCGGGTCAGGGGCTGAGAGTGGGGCCGGGCCGGGGGCTGGGAGCGGGGCCGGGCCGGGGGCTGAGAGCGGGGCCGGGCCAGGGGCTGAGAGCGGGGCCGGGTCAGGGGCTGAGAGCGGGGCCGGGCCGGGGGCTGGGAGCGGGGCCGGGCCGGGGGCTGAGAGCGGGGCCCGGGCCAGGGGCTGAGAGCGGGGCCCGGCCGGGGCTGAGAGCGGGGCCGGGCCGGGGGCTGGGAGCGGGGCCGGGTGGGGGCTGAGAGCGGGGCCGGGCCGGGGGCTGGGAGCGGGGCCGGGCCGGGGCTGGGAGCGGGGCCCGGCCGGGGCTGGGAGCGGGGCCGGGTCAGGGGCTGAGAGCGGGGCCGGGCCAGGGACTGAGAGCGGGGCCGGGTCAGGGGCTGAGAGCGGGGCCGGGCCGGGGGCTGGGAGCGGGGCCGGGCCGGGGGCTGAGAGCGGGGCCGGGCCAGGGGCTGAGAGCGGGGCCGGGTCAGGGGCTGAGAGCGGGGCCGGGCCGGGGGCTGGGAGCGGGGCCGGGGCCGGGGGCTGAGAGCGGGGCCGGGTCAGGGGCTGAGAGCGGGGCAGGGTCAGGGGCTGAGAGTGGGGCAGGGCCAGGGGCTGAGAGCGGGGCCCGGCCGGGGCTGGGAGCGGGGCCGGGCCGGGGGCTGGGAGCGGGGCCGGGCCGGGGGCTGGGAGCGGGGCCGGGCCGGGGGCTGGGAGCGGGGCCCGGCCGGGGCTGGGAGTGGGGCCGGGTCAGGGGCTGAGAGCGGGGCCGGGCCGGGGGCTGGGAGCGGGGCCGGGTCAGGGGCTGAGAGCGGGGCCGGGCCAGGGACTGAGAGCGGGGCCGGGTCAGGGGCTGAGAGCGGGGCCGGGCCAGGGACTGAGAGCGGGGCCGGGTCGGGGGCTGAGAGCGGGGCCGGGTCGGGGGCTGAGAGCGGGGCCGGGCCGGGGGCTGGGAGCGGGGCCGGGCCGGGGGCTGGGAGCGGGGCCCGGCCGGGGCTGGGAGCGGGGCCGGGTCAGGGGCTGAGAGCGGGGCCGGGCCAGGGGCTGAGAGCGGGGCCGGGTCAGGGGCTGAGAGCGGGGCCGGGCCGGGGGCTGGGGAGCGGGGCCGGGCCGGGGGCTGAGAGCGGGGCCGGGCCAGGGGCTGAGAGCGGGGCCGGGTCAGGGGCTGAGAGCGGGGCCGGGCCAGGGGCTGAGAGCGGGGCCGGGTCAGGGGCTGAGAGCGGGGCCGGGCCGGGGGCTGGGAGCGGGGCCGGGCCGGGGGCTGAGAGCGGGGCCGGGCCAGGGGCTGAGAGCGGGGCCGGGTCGGGGGCTGAGAGCGGGGCCGGGCCGGGGGCTGGGAGCGGGGCCGGGCCGGGGGCTGAGAGCGGGGCCGGGCCAGGGGCTGAGAGCGGGGCCCGGCCGGGGCTGAGAGCGGGGCCGGGCCGGGGGCTGGGAGCGGGGCCGGGTCGGGGGCTGAGAGCGGGGCCGGGCCGGGGGCTGGGAGCGGGGCCGGGCCGGGGGCTGGGAGCGGGGCCCGGCCGGGGCTGGGAGCGGGGCCGGGTCAGGGGCTGAGAGCGGGGCCGGGCCAGGGACTGAGAGCGGGGCCGGGTCAGGGGCTGAGAGCGGGGCCGGGCCGGGGGCTGGGAGCGGGGCCGGGCCGGGGGCTGAGAGCGGGGCCGGGCCAGGGGCTGAGAGCGGGGCCGGGCCAGGGGCTGAGAGCGGGGCCGGGTCAGGGGCTGAGAGCGGGGCCGGGCCGGGGGCTGGGAGCGGGGCCGGGCCGGGGGCTGAGAGCGGGGCCGGGCCAGGGGCTGAGAGCGGGGCCGGGTCAGGGGCTGAGAGCGGGGCCGGGCCGGGGGCTGAGAGCGGGGCCGGGTCGGGGGCTGGGAGCGGGGCCGGGCCGGGGGCTGAGAGTGGGGCAGGGCCATGGGGCTGAGAGTGGGGCAGGGCCATGGGGCTGAGAGCGGGGCCGGGTCAGGGGCTGAGAGCGGGGCAGGGTCAGGGGCTGAGAGTGGGGCAGGGTCAGGGGCTGAGAGCGGGGCCGGGCCGGGGGCTGAGAGCGGGGCAGGGCCATGGGGCTGAGAGCGGGCAGGGCCATGGGGCTGAGAGCGGGGCCGGGTCAGGGGCTGAGAGCGGGGCAGGGTCAGGGGCTGAGAGCGGGGCAGGGCCATGTGGCTGAGAGCGGGGCCGGGCCATGGGGCTGAGAGCGGGGCCGGGTGCTGAGAGCGGGGCAGGGTCAGGGGCTGAGAGCGGGGCCGGGCCATGGGGCTGAGAGCGGGGCCGGGCCGGGCCGGGTTGTCTTGGTGCGGCTGAGTTGTGACTGTGCCGTGTCTGAGGGCAGCCCCCCAGCCCCCAGCCCCTAACCCCCAGCCCCCAACGCCCAACCCCCAGCCCCCAACCCCCAGCCCCCAGCCCCCAACCCCAGCGCCCAACCCCCAGCGCCCAACCCCCAGCCCCTAACCCCCAGCCCCCAACCCCCAGCGCCCAACCCCCAGCCCCCAACCCCCAGCCCCTAACCCCCAGCGCCTAACCCCCAGCCCCCAACCCCCAGCCCCCAGCCCCAACCCCCAGCGCCCAACCCCCAGCCCCCAACCCCCAGCGCCCAACCCCCAACCCCCAGCCCCCAACCCCCAGCCCCTAACCCCCAGCGCCCAACCCCCAGCCCCAACCCCCAGCCCCCAACCCCCAGCGCCCAACCCCCAGCCCCCAGCGCCCAACCCCCAGCCCCTAACCCCCAGCGCCCAACCCCCAACCCCCAGCCCCCAACCCCCAGCCCCTAACCCCCAGCCCCTAACCCCCAGCGCCCAACCCCCAGCCCCTAACCCCCAGCCCCCAACCCCCAGCGCCCAACCCCCAGCGCCTAACCCCCAGCCCCCAACCCCCAGCGCCCAACCCCCAGCCCCCAACCCCCAGCGCCCAACCCCCAACCCCCAGCCCCTAACCCCCAGCGCCCAACCCCCAGCCCCCAACCCCCAGCGCCCAACCCCCAGCCCCCAACCCCCAGCCCCCAACCCCCAGCGCCCAACCCCCAGCGCCCAACCCCCAGCCCCTAACCCCCAGCGCCCAACCCCCAGCCCCTAACCCCCAGCCCCCAACCCCCAGCCCCCAACCCCCAGCGCCCAACCCCCAGCCCCCAACCCCCAGCCCCCAACCCCCAGCGCCCAACCCCCAGCCCCCAGCGCCCAACCCCCAGCCCCTAACCCCCAGCGCCCAACCCCCAACCCCCAGCCCCCAACCCCCAGCCCCTAACCCCCAACCCCCAACCCCCAGCCCCTAACCCCCAGCGCCCAACCCCCAGCCCCCTACCCCCAGCCCCTAACCCCCAGCCCCCAACCCCCAGCGCCCAACCCCCAGCGCCTAACCCCCAGCCCCCAACCCCCAGCGCCCAACCCCCAACCCCCAACCCCCAGCCCCTAACCCCCAGCGCCCAACCCCCAGCCCCCAACCCCCAGCCCCTAACCCCCAGCCCCCAACCCCCAGCGCCCAACCCCCAGCGCCTAACCCCCAGCCCCCAACCCCCAGCGCCCAACCCCCAGCCCCTAACCCCCAGCCCCCAACCCCCAGCGCCCAACCCCCAGCCCCCAACCCCCAGCCCCTAACCCCCAGCCCTAACCCCCAGCGCCCAACCCCCAGCCCCTAACCCCCAGCGCCCAACCCCCAGCACCCAACCCCCAGCCCCTAACCCCCAGCCCCTAACCCCCAGTGCCCAACCCCCAGCCCCTAACCCCCAGCTCCTAACCCCCAGCACCCAACCCCCAGCCCCTAACCCCCAGCACCCAACCCCCAGCGCCCAACCCCCAGCACCTAACCCCCAGCCCCCAACCCCCAGCGCCCAACCCCCAGCACCTAACCCCCAGCCCCCAACCCCCAGCCCCCAACCCCCAGCCCCCAACCCCCAGCGCCCACTGTTCAGCGCCCACCCCCCAGCGCCCACCTTGGTGCTGGCTGGGCCGGGCAGTGCCCTGCTGGCAGCAGCTGCAGCACAGAGGTGCGACGGCCCTGCTGTGGCAGAACGGGGGCTGCCTGTGTCGGGATTGGGGCCCCACAAGTGTGGGGAGCCGAAGGACCCCCCAGGGGAAGGACCATAGAGATAAGGCTGTGACGTGATTGACATAACCTGTAACTGTACAGACCACTGTTGCAACCACTGTTCTATATTTGCAGCAAATATTGTACAAAGGTTGTCGTGTGAGGTGTCTAGGACCAGGTTGTGGTTGGCTGGTTGTGACTATGCTCTGTGTGTGTGTGTCAGTTTGTAGTTGAGGTTATGAATATTGGCTCTGTGCTGTCTGTATTTCAAACCTGTGCTCTGCTTCTGGGTGACACCCCAGACAAGTTGGCATCAGTGCTGCCGAGCCTGCTGGGTGGCCCATTGAGGACCATCAGCTACACAACTGACCCATGGAGAGGAGGCGGATACACCTTGTGACTCAGCCAGGGATGCAGGGACTTGCCCATGTGACTCCAGACTCCATCTTGCTGTAATT
>JBAIAC010000610.1:0-46397 GCA_037349315.1 Chelydra serpentina
CCGGCCCTGCGGGACAGACACACGGACAGGCCCGGCCCCGCGGGACAGACACACGGACAGGCCCGGCCCTGCGGGACAGACACACGGACAGGCCCGGCCCCGCGGGACAGACACACAGACGGACAGGCCCGGCCCTGCGGGACAGACACACGGACAGGCCCGGCCCCGCGGGACAGACACACAGAGACAGGCCGAGCCCCACACGGATGGGTCCGGTCCCCCAGGAGGGACACACGGACAGGCCTGGCTCCGCAGAAGCTACACACAGACAGGCCCGGCACCACAAGGCGGGGCAGATGCCCGGGCGGCCCTGTGGGATGCACCCAGGGATTCGCCAGGGCACTGGGTTCTCGCCCTGTGGCCCCCGGTGCCAAGGCGTGTCACCAGCCCCAAAGCCCAGCAAGGAACCAGTGCTGCCCCGCGTGTGCCAGTTCCTGACACTCGGCCCGTCCCCCAGCCAGGGCTGGAACCAGCCGTCCCCGTGTGCCGCCCCCGGGACAAGGAGCCACGGTCAGTGCCATGGGGCAGCCCCATCCCTGGAGCTGAGGGAGCGCATGGGGCCCGTGGGAGTGCGCAGCCCCCGGCTCCTACCTCCTCCATGGAATCCAGCAGCTTAGAGAGCTGAGCGTCCGCCAGGCCCTGCAGCGATGGAGCCCTGGGGAGAAGAGCAGGGCCATGTCAGCACGCTGGCCTGCCCGGCACCCAGCCAGGGGACTGGCACCCGCTGACAATGGCACCCAGCCAGGGGTCTGGCACCTGCCGCCAACGGGACCCAGCCAGGGGACTGGCACCCGCTGACAATGGGACCCCTCCAGGCGACTGGCAGCCGCCGCCAACGGCAGGCGACCAGCTTGGTTTAACAGTGAAATCCTTGCTCGTCTTAAACACAAAAAAGCAGCTTACAAGAAGTGGAAGATTGGACAAATGACCAGGGAGGAGTATAAAAATATTGTTCAGGCATGCAGGAGTGAAATTAGGAAGGCCAAATCACACTTGGAGTTGCAGCTAGCCGGAGATGTTAGGAGTAACAAGAAGGGTTTCTTCAGGTATGTGAGCAACAAGAAGAAGGTCAAGGAAAGTGTGGGCCCCTTGCTGAATGAGGGAGGGAACCTTGTGACAGAGGATGCGGAGAAAGCTAGTGTACTCAATGCTTTTTTTGCCTCTGTCTTCACAGACAAGGTCAGCTCCCAGGCGGCTGCACTCCGCAGCACGGTATGGGGAGGAGGTGACCAGCCCTCTGTGGAGAAAGAAGTAGTTCAGGACTATTTAGAAAAGCTGGACGAACACAAGTCCATGGGGCCGGATGCACTGCATCCGAGGGTGCTAAAGGAGTTGGCTGATGTGATTGCAGAGCCATTGGCCATTATCTTTGACAAATCATGGCAATTGGGGGAGGTCCCGGATGACTGGAAAAAAGCTAATGTAGTGCCCATCTTTAAAAAAGGGAAGAAGGAAGATCCGGGGAACTACAGGCCAGTCAGTCTCACCTCAGTCCCTGGAAAAATCATGGAACAGGTCCTCAAGGAATCAATTCTGAACCACTTAAAGGAGGGAAAGTGATCAGGAACAGTCAGCATGGATTCACCAAGGGCAAGTCATGCCTGACTAACCTAATTGCCTTCTATGATGAGATAACTGGCTCTGTGGATGAGGGGAAAGCAGTGGATGTGCTATTTCTTGACTTTAGCAAAGCTTTTGATACAGTCTCCCACAGTGTTCTTGCCAGCAAGTTAAAGAAGTATGGGCTGGATGAATGGACGGTACGGTGGATAGAAAACTGGCTGGATGGTCGTGCTCAACGGGTAGTGATCAATGGCTCCATGTCTAGTTGGCAGCCGGTATCAAGTGGAGTGCCCCAAGGGTCGGTGCTGGGGCCGGTTTTGTTCAATATCTTCATCAACGACCTGGAGGATGGTGTGGACTGCACCCTTAGCAAGTTTGCAGATGACACTAAACTGGGAGGAGTGGTTGATACGCTGGAGGGTAGGGACAGGATACAGAGGGACCTAGACAAATTAGAGGATTGGGCCAAAAGAAATCTGATGAGGTTCAACAAGGACAAGTGCAGAGTCCTGCACTTAGGACGGAAGAATCCCATGCACTGCTACAGACTAGGGACCGAATGGCTGGGCAGCAGTTCTGCAGAAAAGGACCTAGGGGTTACAGTGGACGAAAAGCTGAATATGAGTCAACAGTGTGCCCTTGTTGCCAAGAAGGCTAACGGCATTTGGGGCTGTATAAGTAGGGGCATTTCCAGCAGATCGAGGGACGTGATTATTCCCCTCTATTCGGCACTGGTGAGGCCTCATTTGGAGTACTGTGTCCAGTTTTGGGCCCCACACTACAAGAAGGATGTGGATAAATTGGAAAGAGTCCAACGGAGGGCAACAAAAATGATTAGGGGGCTGGAGCACATGACTTATGAGGAGAGGCTGAGGGAACTGGGATTGTTTAGTCTGCAGAAGAGAAGAATGAGGGGGGATTTGATAGCTGCTTTCAACTACCTGAAAGGGGGTTCCAAAGAGGATGGATCTAGACTGTTCTCAGTGGTAGAAGATGACAGAACAAGGAGTAATGGTCTCAAGTTGCAGAGGGGGAGGTTTAGGTTGGATATTAGGAAAAACTTTTTCACTAGTAGGGTGGTGAAGCACTGGAATGGGTTCCCTAGGGAGGTGGTGGAATCTCCTTCCTTAGAGGTTTTTAAGGTCAGGCTTGACAAAGCCCTGGCTGGGATGATCTAGTTGCGGTTGGTCCTGCTTTGAGCAGGGGGTTGGACTAGAACCTCCTGAGGTCCCTTCCAACCCTGAGATTCTATGAGATTCTATGAGGGACTGGCACCCCGCCGCCAACGGCACCCGGCCAGGGGACTGGCACCCACCGACAATGGGACCCGGTCAGGGGATTGGCACCCGCTACCAATGGCACCCAGCCCAGGGGACCCAACGCCCTGCCAATGGGAGCCAGGCCCAAGTGGGGTTCCAGAAGGATACAAGAGCAGCCATAGGTGCGGGAACTAGGGGTGCAGAACCCCTAGGTGTTACGTGGGGCTCTGCTCCCATCCCCGGCTGCTGTTCCCATGCCTGGGGTTCTGCCCCTGCCCCCAGCTGTGCCCCAGCCTTAGCCCCTTTACCCGCCCCCCATGTCTCTCCCTCCCCACTCCCGGAGCCATGGCCCAGCTCTAGGGGGCGGTGGGGGTGCAGACAGGGGCAAGGGGAGGCGCAGATGCAGGATCTCCACTCTAAAAGTGCGGCGTCCTCACGACCTGGTTCCCCCTTGATGGATTTGAAGCGCTGGGAGCTGGAGCAGCCCGTGAGAAGCTAGATCTTTCCCTTTTCTGAACAAACCTTTCGATTTTAGATTCTAAAGGATTGGCAACAGCGTGATTTGTGGGTAAGATCTGATTTGTATATTGACCTGGATCTGGGGCCTGGTCCTTTGGGATCGGGAGAACCTTTTTTCTTTCACTGGGGCATTGGTTTTCATGACCATTCGTCCCCATAACCAGTGGCACTGGTGGTGAGACTGGGAAACTGGAGTGTCTACGGGGATTGCTTGGGATGACTTGTGGTTAGCCAGTGGGGTAACACCAAAGTCTCCTCTGTCTGGCTGGTTTGGTGCCTTAGAGGTGGAAAACCCCCAGCCTGGGGCTGTAACTGCCCTGCTTGAAGCGATTTTCCTGAACTGGCTCTCAGTTGGGTCCCGCCAGAACCAGCATCGTTACAGATGCTGAGCCTAGGGAGGGGGCAGCCGCAGCACTGGGAACAGGGTGGGGTCTGAGGCAGGAGGGAGGGTCCAGGGATCAGGGACTGACTCCAGGAGGATGTGGGGGTGGGATGGGGATGGGAGAGCCTGGGCTAAGGGCAGCCATGGAGTCTCTGAGTGGCCCAAGGGCCCGCCCCCCCATGGGTGCTCCCCCGCTCCCCTGCCCGAGGCGCTGCCCCCAATGGGAGCTCCCCCCCACAAGGGCCCCGACCCCCATAGGTTCTCCCAGATTCCCCCCGCCCCCACAGGTGCTCCCCCCACCCCATGAGGGGCTGCCCCCTACTCACTCTCTGAGGGAGTCCAGGATCTCAGCCCGCCGGCGCTTGGCCTGGCTGGTGACAATGGTGCGGAAGGTCTGCCGGTCGATGGCCCACAGCCGGACCTGGGTGAGTGCTGAGGGCAAGCGTTAGTCTGGGGTCGGGGGCAGGGGGGTCCCAGCTCTGCTCCATCAGCCAGGCTCACACAGAACCCACCATTGCCCGGCCCTGCCACCCCCAGGGAGGCAGCCGAGTGCAGTGGGGCAGCACCAGAGCTGTGCTGGTGAAAGGCAGGGGGCAGTGGGGGGCGGGGCAGTGGCTCTGCTTGTTTGCAGCGCTCTGGGGCTGGGGCAGTGCCCAGGGTCCAGGCCAGGGGCGGGGTTTGGGTGGGGCCAGGGGTGGAGCTGGGGTGGGGTCTGAAGCCAGGGCAGACTCAGGGGTGGGGAGCCGGGGCGAGGGCGGGAGCTGCAGGGGCAGGGTGGGGAGCCGGGGTTGGGCGGGGCCAGGGCAAGGGCGGGAGCTGCAGGGGCAGGGTGGGGAGCCGGGGCTGGGCAGGGCCGAAGCGAGGGCGGGAGCTGCAGGGGCAGGGTGGGGAGCCGGGGCTGGGCAGGGCCGAAGCGAGGGCGGGAGCTGCAGGGGCAGGGTGGGGAGCCGGGGCTGGGCGGGGCCGGGGTGAGGGCGGGAGCTGCAGGGGCAGGGTGGGGAGCCGGGGCTGGGCGGGGCCGGGGTGAGGGCGGGAGCTGCAGGGGCAGGGTGGGGAGCCGGGGCTGGGCAGGGCCGAAGCGAGGGCGGGAGCTGCAGGGGCAGGGTGGGGAGCCGGGGCTGGGCGGGGCCGGGGTGAGGGCGGGAGCTGCAGGGGCAGGGTGGGGAGCCGGGGCTGGGCGGGAGCTGCAGGGGCAGGGTGAGGAGCCGGGGCGAGGGCGGGAGCTGCAGGGGCAGGGTGAGGAGCCGGGGCGAGGGCGGGAGCTGCAGGGGCAGGGTGGGGAGCCGGGGCGAGGGCGGGAGCTGCAGGGGCAGGGTGGGGAGCCGGGGCGAGGGCGGGAGCTGCAGGGGCAGGGTGGGGAGCCGGGGCGAGGGCGGGAGCTGCAGGGGCAGGGTGGGGAGCCGGGGTGAGGACGGGAGCTGCAGGGGCAGGGTGGGGAGCCGGGGCTGGGCGGGGCCGGGGCGAGGGCGGAAGCTGCAGGGGCAGGGTGGGGAGCCGGGGCGAGGGCAGGTGCTGCAGGGGCAGGGTGGGGAGCCGGGGCGAGGGCGGGAGCTGCAGGGGCAGGGTGGGGAGCCGGGGCGAGGGCGGGTGCTGCAGGGGCAGGGTGGGGAGCCGAGGCGAGGGCGGGAGCTGCAGGGGCAGGGTGGGGAGCCGGGGCTGGGCGGGGCCGGGGCGAGGGCGGGAGCTGCAGGGGCAGGGTGGGGAGCCGGGGCGAGGGCAGGTGCTGCAGGGGCAGGGTGGGGAGCCGGGGCGAGGGCGGGAGCTGCAGGGGCAGGGTGGGGAGCCGGGGCGAGGGCGGGAGCTGCAGGGGCAGGGTGGGGAGCCGGGGCGAGGGCGGGAGCTGCAGGGGCAGGGTGGGGAGCCGGGGCGAGGGCGGGAGCTGCAGGGGCAGGGTGGGGAGCCGGGGCGAGGGCGGGTGCTGCAGGGGCAGGGTGGGGAGCCGAGGCGAGGGCGGGAGCTGCAGGGGCAGGGTGGGGAGCCGGGGCTGGGCGGGAGCTGCAGGGGCAGGGTGGGGAGCCGGGGCTGGGCGGGAGCTGCAGGGGCAGGGTGAGGAGCCGGGGCGAGGGCGGGAGCTGCAGGGGCAGGGTGGGGAGCCGGGGCGAGGGCGGGAGCTGCAGGGGCAGGGTGGGGAGCCGGGGCGAGGGCGGGAGCTGCAGGGGCAGGGTGGGGAGCTGGGGCTGGGCGGGGCCGGGGCGAGGGCAGGTGCTGCAGGGGCAGGGTGGGGAGCCGGGGCGAGGGCAGGTGCTGCAGGGGCAGGGTGGGGAGCTGGGGCTGGGCGGGGCCGGGGCGAGGGCGGGAGCTGCAGGGGCAGGGTGGGGAGCCGGGGCGAGGGCGGGTGCTGCAGGGGCAGGGTGGGGAGCCGGGGCGAGGGCGGGAGCTGCAGGGGCAGGGTGGGGAGCCGGGGCGAGGGCGGGTGCTGCAGGGGCAGGGTGGGGAGCCGGGGCGAGGGCGGGAGCTGCAGGGGCAGGGTGGGGAGCCGGGGCGAGGGTGGGGAGCCGGGGCGAGGGTGGGGAGCCGGGGCTGGGCGGGGCCGGGGCGAGGGCAGGCGCTGCAGGGGCAGGGTGGGGAGCCGAGGCCCGCGGCCCGCCCTCACCTGTGACAGTGGCCGTACGTTTGCAGTTGTACAGGATCGCCAGCTCCCCAAACACGTCCCCCGGGAGCAGCGTGCGGAGGTGGCAGCCGCGCTGGGTCACGCTCAGCTCACCCTCTGCAAAGGAAACACCTGAAACGGGGCAGACGGACCCGCCCCTTCCCGCCCCCCCACTTCAATCGGTGTAACTCACCCAGGGCAGCACTGCCGGGCCGGGGGGGCAGACAGGAGCGCGGGGCGCTGGGCTTGGGAACGGCGTGCACTGGGGGGCCGGGCACTCGCACTGCTTCACACGCACATGTGGGGCGGGGCAGGCTCACACACTCACACACACGCGGGGCGGAGACGGGCAGGTCTGGTGCACACTGTGACAAAGTTCCTCCTCTACCTCGGTGGGTCCTGCGCTTATTGGCGGATTCTACTTGCCTCAGAGACTGGTAGAATCCACAGTCCAGGTTAACGCCTCCTGTGTCTGATCAGGAGTTGGGAGTTTGGGGGGAACCCGGGCCCGCCCTCTACTCCGGGTTCCAGCCCAGGGCCCTGTGGATTGCAGCTGTTTAGAGTGCCTCCTGGAACAACTGCACGACAGCTACACCTCCCTGGGCTACTTCCCCATGGACTCCTCCCAACACCTTCTTTATCCTCACCACAGGATCTTCCAGCAGTACGCCTCTCACTCTCAGCTCCTAGTGCCTCTTGCTCCCAGCTCCTCACACACAACCTCCTTCCACATGCGCACACGCAACCTCCTCACGCAACCTCCTGACATGCGCCCCTCACTGACTCACTGGGAGGCTTTTGACTAGTTTCAGCCAGCCCCTGATTGGCTGCAGGTGTCTCAATTAACCTCCCTGCCTTCTGGAAAGTTCTTAATTGGCCCCAGGTGTCTTGATTAACCTGGAGCAACTGCCATAAGGTATCAGGGATTTGTTTAGCCTGGGGCTAACATACTGGTTCCTTACCACTTTCCTATAGCCATCTGGCCTTGCCCCGTCACAATACACACACACACACACAGGTGGGGCTGCGCACATGGAACAGGGCTGGGCTAGGTCACACGCTCACACACACGCGGGGCGGGGCTGGGGCACGTGGGGCAGGGCTGGTGCATGTGGGGCTGGGCGGGGCTGGGTCACACGCTCACACACACGTGGAACGGGGCTGGGTCACACGCTCACACGCACGTGGAATGGGGCTGGGTGGGGCTGGGTCACACACACACACGGAGGGCGAGGCTGGGGCACGTAGAACAGGGCTGGGTGGGGCTGGTGCACACACACACGGGGGGGGCTGGGGCACGTGAAACTGGGCGGGGCTGGGTCACACACTCACACACACGGGGGGCGGGGCTGGGGCATGTGGAACGGGGCTGGGCGGGACTGGGTCCCTCGCTCACACACATGGGGGTGGGGCTGGAGCACGTGGAACAGGGCTGGGCAGGGCTGGTGCACACACTCACACACATGCGGAACGGGGCTGGGTGGGGTTGGGTCACATACTCACACACACATGGAACGGGGCTGGGTGGGGTTGGGTCACGCTCACACACATGTGGAACGGGGCTGCGTCACACACACACTGACGGGGGGTGGGGATGGGACACGTGGAACAGGGCTGGGCGGGCTGGTGCACACGCTCACACACACAGGGGGCGGGGCTGGGGCACGTGGAACAGGGCTGGGCGGGGCTGGTGCACACACACACACACACACATGTGGAACGGGGCTGGGTGGGTTGGGTCACACGCTCACACACACGTGGAACGGGGCTGGGTCACACGCTCACACACACCTGGAACGGGGCTGGGTTACACACTCACACACACGGGGCGGGGCTCGGGCATGTGGAACAGGGCTGGGTGGGGCTGGTGCACATGCTCACACACACGGGGGCGTGGCTGGGGCACGTGGAACAGGGCTGGGTGGGGCTGGTGCACACGCTCACACACACGGAGGCGGGGCTGGGGCACGTGGAACAGGGCTGGGCGGGGCTGGGTCACACGCTCACACACACAGGGGGCGGGGCTGGGGCACGTGGAACAGGGCTGGGAGGGGCTGGTGCACACGCTCACACACACGGGGGCGGGGCTGGGTCACATGGAACAGGGCTGGGCGGGGCTGGTGCACACGCTCACACACACAGGGGGCGGGGCTGGGGCACGTGGAACAGGGCTGGGCACGGCTGGCGCACATGCTCACACACACAGGGGGCGGGGCTGAGGCATGTGGAATGGGGCTGGGCGGGGCTGGTGCACACGCTCACACACACGGGGGCGGGGCTGGGGCACGTGGAACAGGGCTGGGAGGGGCTGGGTCACATGCTCACACACACGGGGGCGGGGCTGGGTCACATGGAACAGGGCTGGGCGGGGCTGGTGCACATGCTCACACACACAGGGGGCGGGGCTGAGGCATGTGGAATGGGGCTGGGCGGGGCTAGTGCACACGCTCACACACACGGGGGCGGGGCTGGGGCACGTGGAACAGGGCTGGGCGGGGCTGGTGCACATGCTCACACACACAGGGGGCGGGGCTGAGGCATGTGGAATGGGGCTGGGCGGGGCTGGTGCACACGCTCACACACACACGGGGGCGGGGCTGGGGCACGTGGAACAGGGCTGGGCGGGGCTGGTGCACACGCTCACACACACAGGGGCGGGGCTGGGGCACGTGGAACAGGGCTGGGCGGGGCTGGTGCACACACATGACTGGGGCAGGGCCGGCTCTCACCAGCGACGATGTACATGGCGTCCCCGTCGGTGCCCTCGGCCAGCACCGTGTGCCCCGGGCCGTGCCAGGCGGGCACGAAGCTCTGCATCAGGGCGTCTGCCGGGCCCTCGGCCAGGAGCCGCAGGAAGTCGTTCCGCTTCACGGCCCCGGCGATCAGGCTGCGGTCCCTGGGCGGACGGGAGGCAGATGGGTGGGGCTGGCACCGGAGGTGGGACCGGTCCCTTCTGTTGGCCCCAGCCATGCCCTGAGGCCCCACTCAGCCCAGGGGCAGGGAAGCAGCTGCTGAGGTGGGGGGCTGGTCAGAGCGGGGCTGTCCCAGGCACAGCCACCACCCTACCCACAGCGGGAGCCCCCCAAGAGCTGCAGGTCCCAGCACAATCCCGCCTCCTCCTGGCCACAGCAACAGGACACTGGCTGTTCCCCTAGCAACACTGCAGGGGCTGGGGCTGGGCCCCAGGGCTCAGCCTGGCCTGGTATAACCCCCCCCCCGACCTGCCCCGGCCCCACCGCACCCACCTCTGTGCTGGGGACACTGCGAGGGGTGCCAACTGACTGACTGCAGAGAACCCAACATCCTTCCCCCACCCCTTCTCTGTGGCCTCGCCCCCCGCTCCCTCCCTCCCTCGCTCTCCCCACCCTCACTCACTTTCAGTGGGCTGGGGCAGGGGCTGCGGCGGCGGGGGGTGAGGGCTGGGGATGGGGATGAGAGGCTCAGAGTGTGGGAGGGAGTCCAGGCTGGGGTAGGGGGGTGGGAGGGGGTGCGGGCTCCAGGCTGGGGCAGGGGGTGGGGTGGGGAGGGGGTGGGGGCTCCAGCCGGGTGGTGCTGACTTCAGGCAGCGCCTGGAAGCAGCGGCATGCCCCTCCGGCTCCTAGGCGCAGGGGCGGCTGGGGGGCTCTGCGTGTTTCCCTCGCCCGCAGGCGCTGTCCTCGCAGCTCCCATTGGCCAAGGTTCCCATCCAATGGCAGCTGCAGAGCCGGCGCTCAGGGCAGGGGCAGCGTGCAGAACCCCCGTGGCCGTCCCTGCGCCTAGGAGCCGGAGGGACATGCCAGCCGCTTCCGGGAGCCGGCCGCTGCAGCCAACCGGATTTTTAATGGCCTGGTCGGCAGTGCTGACTGGAGCTGCCAAAGTCCCTTTTCAATAACCAGACGCCTGGAAACCCGAGACACTGCCCCTGCCAGAGCCTGATCAGGGCTGGCATGCGCCCCCCACCGCGGCTGGCTGGTGTGTCACTGCCCCTGCCAGAGCCTGATCAGGGCTGGCATGCGCCCCCCACCGCGGCTGGCTGGTGTGTCAGGGGAGGGGCAGGGCCATCCTGAGCTGTCTCTGCCGCCCAAGGGGTTACCTGGGTGACTTAGGGACGTGGGGCACCTGCAGGGCCTCGTCACTAGCGAGGGGTTCGGGGACGATGGGCTGGGCCCTGCTCTGCCTCCGTCCGCCGTCGCCATCAGCCTGGTCTGCGATCTCCCTGCTCACGCCACCTCCGGCCGTCTCCAGCGCCCCGCCTGCGGCAGTGGGGAGAGATGCACATGAGGCGGGGCCAGGGGTGGAGTTGGGGCGGGGCCGGGGGTGGAGTTGGGGGGGCCAGGGGCGCGAGCACCCATCGGCGCCGACAAAAGTCAGCACCTATGCACCAGGGAACACGAGGAAGGGGGAGGAGGGGGGACCCTGGGTCCAGGGCCGGCTCTGGCTTTTTTGCCGCCCCAGGCAAAAAAGCCGCCCGCCGCCCTGCTCCCCCAGCCGGGGCGCTGGTGGGGAGCGTGGCAGGGGAGGGCGCCGAGCCCGGCCATGGCCCCAGTCTCCCGGCCGGCCAGAGTGCCGCGGGGTGCCCCAACAACCCGCCGCAGTATGTTTTTTTTAAAAAAAAACAAACCCTGAGCGCTGTCCCCCTCCAGGTGCCGCCCCAAGCACATGCTTGGTAGGCTGGTGCCTGGAGCCGGCCCTGCCTGGGTCCGCACCGCTCCCAGAAGTGGCCAGCACATTCCTGTGGTCCGGGGGGAGGAGGCAGGAGGTCTCCACGCACTGCCCCCGGCCTGAGCACTGACTTCACAGCTCCCATTGGCTGAGAACTGCAGCACCCAGAGACCCCCCTGCCCCCCCACCTAGGAGCCGATGCCAGTCGCTTTAGGGAGCCGCCCAAGGTAAGCGCCCCCCCCCCCCCGCACCCGAACCCCCTGTCCCAGCCCAGAGCCCGCACCCTGCACCCCAAATCCCCCCAGAGCCCATCCCCTGCACCCCCTCCTACACCCCAACCCCCTGCCCCAGGCTCAGCCTGGAGCCCCCTCCCACACCCAAACTCCCTCCCAGAGCCCGCACCCCTCACCCCCTCCCACACCCCAACCTCCTGTCCCAGCCCAGAGCCCGCACCCTGCATCCCAACTCCCCCCAGAGCCCATCCCCTGCACCCCCTCCTACACCCCAACCCCCTGCCCCAGGCTCAGCCTGGAGCCCCCTCCCACACCCAAACTCCCTCCCAGAGCCCGCATGCTGCACCCCCTCCTACACCCCAACCCCCTGCCCAAGGCTCAGCCTGGAGCCCCCTCCCACACCCAAACTCCCTCCCAGAGCCCGCACCCCTCACCCCCTCCCACACCCCAACCCCCTGTCCCAGCCCAGAGCCCGCACCCTGCATCCCAACTCCCCCCAGAGCCCATCCCTTGCACCCCCTCCTACACCCCAACCTCCGGCCCCAGGCTCAGCCTGGAGCCCCCTCCCACACCCAAACTCCCTCCCAGAGCCTGCACCCCTCACCCCCTCCCACACCCCAACCTCCTGTCCCAGCCCAGAGCCCCCTCTCGCACCCAAACTCCCAGCCCAGAGCCTGCAACCCCTCCTGTACCCAAACTCCCTCCCAGATCCCACACGCTGCACCCCTCCTGCATCCCAACCCCCTGCCCAAGGCTCAGCCCAGAGGCCCCCACACACCCAAGCTCCCTCCCAGAGCTCTCACACCCCCGCCCGCACCCCTCATCCCCTCCTGCACCCCCAACCCCCTTCCCCAGCCTGGTGAAAGTGAGTGAGGGTGGGGGAGAGCGAGCGACTGAGGGAGGGGGATGGAGTGAGTGGGGGCGTGGCATTGGGGAAGGGGGTGGGGAAGGGGCGTGGCCTCAGGGAAGAGGGCTGGGCAAGGGCTAAGTGGAGGGGCACTTGGGAGTTCCCAAATGTTTTAAATCAAAGTGGGGGTCCTCAGGTTGCTAAAGTTTGAGAACCGCTGATCTAAACCATCCCTGACAGGTGCTTGTCTAACTTCTTCAAAATCTCCAACGATGGAGATTCCACAACCTCCCCAGGCAATTTATCCCAGTGCTGAACCATCCTGACAGCGTCCAACCTAAACCGCCCTTACTGCAATTTAAGCCCATTGCTTCTTGTCCTAGCCTCAGAGGATAAGAACAATTTTTCTGTCCTCCTTGTAACAACCTTTTATGTGCTTGAAAACTGTTCCCATGTCCCCTCTCAGTCTCCTCTTCTCCAGACTGAACAAACCCAATTTTTTTAGACTTCCGTCATAGGTCACACAACGCACAGTCAGTCTGTAGCACTCTTTGCCAGAGGAGGTTGTGAAGGCCAAGACTAGAACAGGGTTCAAACAAGAACTAGATACGTTCATGGAGGACAGGTCCATCGATGGCTATTAGCCAGGCTGGGCAGGGACGGTGTCCCTAGCCTCTGTTTGCCAGGAGCTGGGAATGGGTGACGGGATGGATCACTTGATGATTCCCTGGTCTGTTCATTCCCTCTGGGGCACCTGGCATTGGCCACTGTCAGAAGACAGGATACTGGGCTGGATGGACCTTTGGTCTGACACAGTGTGGCTGTTATGTTCTTATGTCATGTTTTCTAGACCTTGAATCATTTCTGTTGCTCTTCTCTGGACTTTCTCCAATTTGTTCACATCCTTCCTGAAATGTGGCACCGAGAACTGGACACAATACTCCAGCTGAGGGCTAATCAGCGTGGAATAGAGGAGAAGAATTACTTCTCGTGTTTTGCTTACAACACTCCTGCTAATACAGCCCAGAATGAGGTTCACTTTTTCTGCAACAGCGTTACACTGTTGACTCACATTTAGTTTGTGATCCACGATGATCCCCAGATCCCCTTCCACAGTACTCCTTCCTAGACAGCCATAGAATCATAGAATCATAGAATCTCAGGGTTGGAAGGGACCTCAGGAGGTCATCTAGTCCAACCCCCTGCTCAAAGCAGGACCAACCCCAACTAAATCGTCCCAGCCAGGGCTTTGTCAAGCCGGACCTTAAAAACCTCTAAGGAAGGAGATTCCACCACCTCCCTAGGGAACCCATTCCATTTCCCATTGTGTACATGTGCAACTGATTGTTCCTTCCTAAGTGGAGTACTTTGCCTTTGTCCTTATTGAATTTCATCCTATTTACTTCAGACCATTTCTCCAGTGTGTCCAGATCATTTTGAATTATAATCCTATCCTCCAAAGCACTCGCAACCCCTCCCAGCTTGGTATCGTCCACAAACTTTATCAGTGTACTCGCTATAGATTAGATAAATATAGGTTAGATATAGGTTAGATAAATGTCTATCAGGGATGGTCTAGACAGTAATTGGTCCTGCCATGAGGGCAGGGGGCTGGACTCGATGACCTCTCGAGGTCCCTTCCAGCCCTAGAATCTATGAATCATGAATCTATGAATCTATGCCATGATCTAAATCATTGATGAAGATATTGAACAGAACCAGACCCAGAACCCTGCGGGACCCCACTCGTTAGGCCCTTCCAGCCTGACTGTGACCCACTGAGAACTACTCTCTGGGAACAGTTTTCCAACCAGATTTGCACCCACCTTATAGTAGCTCCATCTAGGTTGCATTTCCCCGGTTTGTTTACGAGAAGGTCATGCGAGACAGTATCAAAAACTTTACTAAAACCAAGATTATACCATGGCTACCGCTTCCCCCCATCCACAAGGCTTGTTACCCTGCCAAAGAAAGCTGTCAGGTTGGTTTGACACGATTTGTTCTTGACAAATCCATGTGTGACAAACTAGGACTGTTGTTAAGGTTTCCCTGAGTACTGTGTGGGTGCCTCGGTTTCCCCTATGCAGTGCTTGAGTATCTAGGTGGTGGGACAACGGTGCATGATTGTTACAAAGCCCTAGAAGGCAGGGGTGGGCAGAGGCCTGGGCACAGAGAATGGCCCTGTCTCCTGGCAACAGATGGCCCAGCCCCTCCCCGGCAAAGGTGAGAGCTGAAGGTGTTGGAACAAAGGGATCAGGTGACCTCCTGGCCTGGGAAGGAGACAAAGCGGGAGGAGGGGCTGGAGAGTTTCAGTTTGGAGCTGGCTGGAGAGGAGGAGGAGAGGCAGACAGGGTCTGGCCTCCCTGCCCCCGTTTGGAGCTGTGGGGTGAAATGCAGGGAGCCCCCGGGCTGGGGTCTAAGCTCCCTGCCCCCCGGAAGGGCCCGACTGAGGGGTCCTGGATGTACTGACAAGCTCTGGTTGGATTGTGTTCCTGGCATCTCTAATAAACCTTCTGTTCTACTGGCTGGCTGAGACTCCCAGTGAATCCGAGGAAGAGGGGTGCAGGGCCGGACTCCCCCACACTCCGTGACAACTGGTGGCAGCGGTGGGATGTTCTGCACCCCAGGAACGGTGCTTCCTGCAGTAAGTGACTGGGGAGCAGTAGAACGAAGGGGTGCTAACGAGGACCAGGCGTGCTGAAGGCTCACAGAGGAGCGGTTTCGGGGAGCGGAGGAGCTACGCTTAACTCCTGGGAGTGTGTGACCAGCGAGAAGGACTGTGCAATGATGGGGTCCCCCTGGGGGCTGCAGTGAGCAGTCCCAGGGGCGGAGGAGCCTGCGGCTTGGCCCTGGGAGAGAGAAGGATTTTTGCAGTGACAGGGTTCCCCTGGGGGTGCCGTGAGTGGACCCAGGGGCGGAGGAGCTGCAGCTCAACCCTGGCAAAGAGGCGGTGACCTGGAGAAGGGCTGGCACACTTGGGGTTCTTCCTGGAAACCGTGGGGAGCTAAGAGCACACAGGCCTGCGAATCCACAGCAACCTGGGAGCAGTGAAGTGATGGCCTATCGCTTTCTCCTTAAGAAGAGCATTGTAACCCTGTGCAAAAAGAGAGGGATACCCATTGGGAAGCTCACTAGAGCCCAGCTAATTGTGCAGCTGGAGGAGGATGACCATTCCAGGGAGCAGATTCTTGTCCCCGATGGGGCTACAGCAGGATCTGGGAGCAGCTGGAGCGGTAGCCTGGCATCCCCAAGAGTCTGCTCCCCAACCAGACGGGGGTCTTCATGATCAGGTTCCCCAGCAGGGGATCGGAGACGGATGGGACTGGAGCTGAGTCCGAGAGAGCAAGAGGACTGTGAGAGACAGCGAGAGCCCGAGAGAGACCTACAGGAGAAGCAGCAGCAGCAGCAGCGTGAACTGGCGGTGGTGGAACGGAGAGGCATAGGGGACTGGCTAGTGGTGAGTGGGAATAGACCCCGGGGTGCCAGTTCCGCAGGGAACCTCGATCCTAAATTGCTGCCCCTGGTTAAGGAGGGTGGGGATGTGGAGGCCCACCTCACTGCCTTGGAGCAGGCTGGTGATTTGAACCAGGGAGACCCTGCGGAAAGGCCCCGGGATCTAGCTCCTTTGCTGGGTCCCAAGGCTGTAAACTCCGTCAGCCAGAGGGGTGGGATGGTGGACGGACTTCTACCCCTGACCCCAACCCGTATGTCTGCGTGGAGTCTCCTGGGCTCCGGCCCTGCGGACCCCCAGTGGGAGCGGAAGGTGATGGTCAATGGAGAGACATTCTGGGGGTGGCGAGACCCCGGGACAGAGAGAACTGTGGTCAGGCCCCGGGTGGTGCACCCCCACCAGATGCTGAGGGGCTGTGTGACGTGGGTGAGGGTCCCAGGGACGGACCCATTCACCCTGCCTATGGCCCAGATCCCTGTGCAGACCCAGGAGGGGTCGGGCTGGCTGGTGGTTGGGGTTCTCCAGGATATCAGCGGTGAGGTGCTGTTGGGGGGTGACTGTGTATCTTTGGGACAGGATCCAGGCCCTGGCCCTGTAACGGCCGAGGATTCGAATTTGAACTCAGGAAACCAATTGGCTAAGAGGGAAATGGTCAGTGAAAATGCAAATGACCTGGCTGGCAGGGGGGAGGAGCTGCCAGGCCCCGGTTACCTGCCTGCCTGTAACCAGACCCCTAGGGCGGGGTGGGACAGAGAGATTCTCCCCACACCCTGCACAATGGAGAGGTGGCTCAGGCAGTCTCTGATGCAGAGAGCAAAGCAGCGAGCTCGCTGCCTGGCCCCACCGGGACAGCCAGGGCAGCGCTGAGCACCGGGGGAGCAGAGACCCCAGCTGAGTGGGGGGACACACAGGCAGGGCAGGACGGCTGCCAACCAGGCTTGCCTGGTCCAGAGGTGCTGCCGGGAAGTGATTCCACGGCAGGGAGGGAGCCACCAGGGACAGGGCTCAGTGGGGCGGTGACCCCAGGCCTGGCCAGTGTGCTGCAGAAGGATCCCTCCAGGGAGAAGCGGAGGGAACTTGCTGGCCACAGCGCTGCAAACCCCCTTGGGGAAGACTGCAGAGACAGATCCCTGTGGGAGAAGGGATTCCTGTGCCGGGAATGGGCTTCCCAAGGGGAAGTAGAACTGTGGGGAATCAGGAGGCAGCCGGTGGGGCCCCAGAAGTATCATCACCGGCTATTGTACCTGGCCCGGGGTAAGGGAGAAGATCCCTGGAGGTCCCTGCCCATCAGAGAGGAACCTTTCCAGAAGGTGGCTATGAATAGGGTGGGCAACCTGGTCAGGGAAGAAATGCATCCTGGTGGTGATGGATTTCGCCACCCGCTACCCAGAGGTGCTGGCTCTGTCCTCCACCGGGGCAGAAACCGAGACAGACGCGCTGCTGACCATCTTCAGCAGAATGGGGGTCCCCAGCGAGGCCTTTACAGATCAGGGATCCGAGGTCATCTCAGCCCGGCTCCGGGGCGTGTGGGGGAAAGGTGGGGTCTGGCCCACCTGGGCCTCTGCATATCACCCTCAGTCCAACGGGCTGGTGGAGAGAGTTAAGGGGACTGTGAGGCTGATGCTGAGGACTTGTATAAATCAGCATCCACAGGACTGGGACACGTACCTGCCCCACCGATGGCACAGGGAAGTGCCCCAGGAATCACCAGGGGGCTTCCCTTTCAAGCTGTGGTATGGGAGGAGAGTAAGGGGACCCCTAGAACTGGTAAGGGACGATTGGGAGGAGAAGGGGGAAGACCCCCTGATGGATCTCTCCCCTGAGATGGGAGCCAATCCTCCCATCAGGTGTCCCCCATTCAGAGTAACTGGGAAAAGAGCCCAGAACCTGGAGAGAAAGGCCAAGGACAGGCTGGCTTCAGAGGTGAACCAGTCATTCAGCAGCCCAGGGCTGGCCAAGGTGGAGGCGATCAGAGATTGGCCTGTTCCCCAGACCAAGAAACAGGTCCAGGCCTTTAGCAGGATGGCGGGGTACTACCAGAGGTTTGTACCCCCCTTTAGCTCCCTAGCTGCCCCATCACAGAGCTAGGTAAGAAGGGGAAGCCAGACGAGACAGTCAGGACCGAGCAGGGCCAGAGGGCTCTCTGTGCGCTGAAGGAGGCTCTAATCCAGGGCCCAATAGATCGAGTAAACCCAGACCGGGTCAAGCCCTGTACAGTGTTCACTGAAGCCTCAGACACAGGGCTGGGCGCGGTGCTGATGCAGGCCTATGCGAAGGGGGGGAGACACCCCATCGGTATCTGAGCAAGGAGCTGCTGCCCTGGAGGCAGAACGGTCAGGCCATAGAGAGGGAATGCCTGGCCATGGGGCAGGCCCTTAAGAAGCAGCAGCCGGATCTATTTGGGTGGCGCTTTACAGTGTATATTCACCACCTCGCCCCGACGTGGCTGCATCCACGAAAAGAGGCCGATGCCGAGCGGCTGGTGACACAGACATGTGGTCAGAGAGGGGACCAGATCAAGAGGGAGGCTCTTAACCAAGAGAGCCCGAATTACAGCCCTCCAGACTGGAGCGCTGGGAAAAGACCTAATCTCAGCTTGAACCCCAGGGGTTTGGGGATGGGAAAAGGGCACGGGCCGCATAAACCTTCCCACATGCGGCCTGCGGGTGCCATCAAGCCCACCCGACCTAAGGGAGCACGTGGAACTGGAACGCCCTGGTGTGACCAGGTTTGAACTTCCCCAGGTCACTGGCTAAAGTGACCCCGCTCAGTTCGGTCTCGAAGGGGGGAGAGATGTGACGAACTAGGACTGTTGTTAAGGTTTCCCTGAGTACTGTGTGGGTGCCTCGGTTTCCCCTATGCAGTGCTTGAGTATCTAGGTGGTGGGACAACGGTGCATGATTGTTACAAAGCCCTAGAAGGCAGAGGCCTGGACACAGAGAATGGCCCTGTCTCCTGGCAACAGATGGCCCAGCCCCTCCCAGGCAAAGGTGAGAGCTGAAGGTGTTGGAACAAAGGGATCAGGTGACCTCCTGGCCCGGGAAGGAGACAAAGCGGGAGGAGGGGCTGGAGAGTTTCAGTTTGGAGCTGGCTGGAGAGAAGGAGGAGAGGCAGACAGGGTCTGGCCTCCCTGCCCCCGTTTGGAGCTGTGGGGTGAAATGCAGGGAGCCCCAGGCTGGGGTCTAAGCTCACCTGCCCCCCGGAAGGGCCCGACTGAGGGGTCCTGGATGTACTGACAAGCTCTGGTTGGATTGTGTTCCTGGCATCTCTAATAAACCTTCTGTTCTACTGGCTGGCTGAGACTCCCAGTGGAAGAGGGGTGCAGGGCCGGACTCCCCCACACTCCGTGACACCATGATGACTGTTATTTATCACCTTATTATCTTCTAGGTGTTCGCAAACTGATGGCTTAATTATTTGCTCTATTATCTTTCCAGGCACAGAAGTTAAGCTGACTGGTCTGTAATCCCCTGGGTTGTTCTTATCTCCCTTTCTATAGATGGGCGCTAGATTTGCCCTTTTCCAGTCCTCGGGAATCTCTCCCGTCTTCCACGGCTGCTGGAAGATAATTGCCAGCGGCTCAGAGGGAATCAAACGTCACACTGTGTTTCACTGTTCCGCCGCTAGGCGGCGCTGTGTGCAAAATACCTGTTAAAGGAGCCTCGGCCAGACCAGGAGGAGCATGGCAGGGCCCAGGGATGAACCCAGCCGGGGGCTACCTGGCTCAGAGGTAAGCCCTGTACTCAGTCTATATCTGGTATGCTGGGGGGCAGGGAAAGCCACGTGCCCACCTCCCCGGGGGTGCAGGGAAAGCCACATGCCCCCCCCGGGGGTGCAGGGAAAGCCAACTGCCCCCCCCCGGGGGCACCCCATCCCCCTTACCCTGCTCCTGCGAGCCCCTCTGCTTCGCCATGCTCTGCAGATACTCCCGCTCCTCCTGCAGCCACCGCTCTCGCAGCTGCTGGTCCATCTCCCAGCCTGGGGCAGGGGCCGGCAGCCGTCCTCAGCCGTCCTCGGGCTGCTGGAGACAGACAGGGACATGCACTAGCACAGGGGTGGGCAAGCTATGGCCGGGGGCAGCATCCGGACCTTCAGACATTTGAATCTGGCCCCCTGTGCTCCCCCACAGCCACCTCTGGGGTGGAACACATCAGCTGTTCAACTGCACCAAGCAACACTGCTTGGCACTTTGGGGGAGGGGAGAGTGACCAGTGAACCAGAGAGCGGCCAGGCTGGGTCAGACCAAAGCTCCATCTAGCCCAGTCGCCTCCAACCTTTTCACGCACAAGATCAACCCAGGATCTACCCCGCCCCTTCCCCGAGGCCCTGATCCGTTCACTCCATTCCTCCCTCCCTCCCTCTCCCCCACCCTCATTCACTTTCACCGGGCTAGAGCAGGGGGTTGGGGTGTGGGAAGGGGCTCTGGGCTGAGCCTGGGGCAGAGGGTTGGGAGGAAGGAGTGAGGGCTCTGGGAGGGAGTTTGGGTGCGGGAGGGGCTCTGGGCTGGGGCAGGGGGTTGGGGTGCGGGAGGAGCTGTGGGCTGGGGCAAGGGGTTGGGGTGCAGGAGGGGATGTGGGGTAAAGGCTCTGGGAGGGAGTTTGGGTGCGGGAGGGCTCCGGGCTGGGGCACTGGGTTGGGGTGCGGGAGGGGGATGTTGGCTCTGGGAGGGATTTTGGGTGCGGGAGGGGCTCCGGGCTGGGGCACTGGGTTGGGGTGCGGGAGGGGGATGTTGGCTCTGGGAGGGATTTTGGGTGCGGGAGGGGCTCCGGGCTGGGGCAGGGGGTTGGGGGGCAGGAGGTGGTGTGAGGTGCAGGCTCCGGCCGGGAGGCACTTACCACAGGTGGCTCCCGCCCAGCGGTGCAGTGGGGCTCAGGCAGGCTGCCTCCCTGACCTGGCCCCATGCCGCTCCCGGAAGTGGCTGGCGGCTGGCACATCTATGTGGCCCCTGGGGGCGAGGGCAGCACACGGAGCCACCTCCCCACCACCACCGGGGCCGCAGAGAGACATGCCAGCAGCCAGTCGCTTCCAGGAGCAGCATGGGGCCAGGGCAGGCAGGCAGCCTGCCTGAGCCCCGCTGCGCCGCCGGACTTTATGCAACCCGGAGATCGTGATCGACTGGCAGAAGCTCCAGGATCGACCACTCAATCGTGATCGACAGGTTGGTGACCACTGATCTGGCCCAGTGTCCTGTCCTCCGACAGCGGCCAGTGCCAGGTGCCCCAGAGGGAATGAACAGAACAGGGAATCATCAAGTGACCCATCTGCTGTCATCCATTCCCAGCTTCTGGCAAACAAAGGCTAGGGACACCATCCCTGCCCATCCTGGCTAATAGCCATTGGTGGACCTATCCTCCATGGACATATCTAGTTCTTGTTTGAACCCTGTTATAGTCTTGGCCTTCACAACATCCCCTGGCAAGGAGTTCCACAGGTTCACTGTGAGTTGTGTTTTAAACCTGCTGCCTATTAATTTAATTGGATGACCCCTAGTTCTTGTGTTATGAGACAGAGTAAACAACACTTCCTTATTCACTTTCTCCACAAGTCATGATTTTATAGACCTCCGTCATATCCCCCCTTAGTCGTCTCCTTTCCAAGATGAAAAGTCCCAGTCTTATTAATCTCTCCTCATATGGAAGCCACCCAGACCCCTAACAATTTTTGTTGCCCTTTTCCGAACCTTTTCCAATTCCAATAGATCTTTTTTGAGATGGGGAGACCACATCTGCTCGCAGTATTCAAGCTGTGGTTGTACCATGGATTTATATAGAGGCAACATGATATTTTCTGTCCTATTATCTATCCCTTTCTTAATTATTCCCAGGATCCTGTTCACTTTTTTGACGGCCCCTGCACATTGAGTGGATGTTTTCAGAGAACTATCCACAGTGACTCCAAGATCTCTTTCTTGAGCTGTAACAGCTAATTTAGACCCCATCAGTTTATATCTATAGTTGGGATTATGTTTTCCAATGTGCATTACTTTGCATTTATCAACATTGAACTTCATCCCCAGTCACCCAGTTTTGTGAGATCCCTTTGTAACTCTGCAATTTGCTTTGGGTTTACCTATCTGGAGTAGTTTCATATCTTCTGCAAATTTTGCCACCTCACCATTTCCCCCTTTTTCCAGATCATTTATGATATGTTTGTGACACCCTGGCACCCCCTTACTCACCACTGTCATGTAATGAGGATATGTTTTGCACGAAGTCTGCCTTGTGAGGTATCATTCTAAAAGTCTTAATCTGCTAGACATTAATATCTCATTGGATTGTATGTGCTATTATCGTACGTGAAGTTTGCCTATGTAGGTGTTACTGAAACATGTTGTGAGGTTGAAAACACCTTTCAGATACAACAGTAAAAAGACCAAACCATGTTAATGGCTTATTGAGGAAATGCACACAAGCACAAGGATTACCCTGGGAACTGTGTACAACAGAAACCTCTCCGAGATAGCATTGCACAAGGGGAACTGTCTGACCCAGGTCACAGCAAAAGAGCTTTCCAGCGAGTGGGCAGAAGATATAAAAGGGGGATATGACATCATGATGGGACCTCGCTCTCCCTACAACACCACACCTGGAAACAACAGAGGAACAAAGACTGAACTGGGGGAAGTGATGATCCCAGGCTAAAGGGATTTCGAACCTGTGTATAAAAACCTGACACACCCCAGCTGCAACACAAAGGCAGCTTGTGCCTTAAACAGATGTGTCTTAAGCTCAGTTTGCAGTTTTGTTTATTTCCTAGGTGGTCTGCGTTGATCTGTTTGCTATCACTTATTGTCATGAATATAAATATAAAGAAATGGGTAGCATAAAATCCCTCCTTGGCAGCTGTATTGAATCACTGATCCAGCTACATTTACAGAAATTGTAAGTAATGCAAGGAAATGCGTTAGGTTATCTTTTGTTTTGGCTTGTGAATTTTCCTATGGTACAAAGGCCATTTTATTCCTGTTTTTCTAACTGTGAAGCTGAGCCCAGAGGGGAATCCTCTGTGTTTTAAATCTTTTCATTACACTGTAAAGTTACCTTCCATCCTGATTTTGCAGGTGTGATTCTTTTACTTTTTTCTTTATAATGAAGTTCTTCTTTTAAGAACCTGATTGATTTTAGTGTCCTAAAGATAAAGGGTCTGCTCTGTACTCACATTGCTAAGGCAATTAGTTGGTATATTATTCTCAAGCCTCCCCAGGAAAGGGGGTGAAGGGGTTTGGGGGGATATTTTGGGGGGAGAGGGATTCCAAGTGACCCTTCCCTGAATTTTTGTGTAAATCACTTGGTGGTGGCAGCAATACCGTCCAAGGACAAGGAAAGGAATTTGTGCCTCGGGGAAGTTTTAACTTAAGGTGGTAGAAATAAGCTTAGGGGGTCTTTCATGCGGGTCCCCACATCTGCACCCCAGAGTTCAGAGTGAGGGGGGAATCCTGATGGTGGCAGCGTGGTGGGATCATTTTGAACCAGAAGCACAGACCTCAGGATTTTAAAAGGACACTTCTTTTTTTCGAGCTGAGAGCAGCTGGAGTTTTTTTCTTTGCCTGAAGGCAGAGTAGTTAAGCTACAGCACAGAAACTTCACAAGCCAGAACAAAAGACAGCCTAAGGCATTTCCGTGCCTTACTTACAATGTCTGTGATTTGAGATGGATCCATTCCAGGTACGGTTTCAGGAGATGTTGTACATACCGGCTGGGTCTCTCCCTCCGTCTGGAGAGGGAACAAACAAAAAGAGCCACAACAAAATCCTCCCCAGCGATTTGAAAGTATCTTCTTCCCTCACTGGTCCCTCTGGCCAGGTGCCAACTAGGTGATTTGAGCTACTTAACCCCTTACAGGTAAAGCGATTCAATACAGCTGCCAAGGAGGGATTTTATGCTACTCTTTGGGGGTTGGACTAGATGACCTCCTGAGGTCCCTTCCAACCCTGAGATTCTATGATTCTATTCTTTATATTTATGACACTTCAAATCTATCTTTTTGCAGTTAATAAACTTATTTTAGGTTTTAATCCAAACCAGTGTGCGTTTGACTACGGTGCCTGGGGAAAATCTCAGCTTGGTTACCACAAGTGTGCATGGTCCTCGGCACATTGAGGGAGAGGCGGACCGGGTATTAAACCCATACCCTGGCCAGGTCTGACCAGGGCAGGATGGTACTGCTCTGTGTCCCTACCTGTGTGAAAGCTGGTGAAAGTGAAGGCTTGCAGCTTGTCACAGCGGCACAGTGTGAGGGGGAGCCCAGGCTGGTGGGTCAGAGGGCTCAGTGGTACCCCAGTTCCAGGTGCCACCCCAGGGGGAACCCATCACAATGTTGAACAATACAGGTCCCAGTTCAGAGCACTGAGGGACTCCACTATTTACCTCTCTCCATTCTGAAAACACCATTTATTCCTACCCTTTGTTTCCTGTCTTTTAACCAGTGACCGATCTATGACAGGACCTTCCCTCTTATCCCAGGACAGCTACTTTGCTTAAGAGCCTTTGGTGAGGAACTTTGTCAAAGGCTTTCTGAAAATCTCAGTGCACTATATCCAGTGGATCCCCCTTGTCCACATGCTTGTTGACCCCTCCAAGAATTCTGGTAGATTGGCGAGCCCTGATTTCCCTTCACAAAAGCTGTGTTCAGGGCCAGATTTACACCCTACGCACCCCTAGGCACAGCATCTTCAGCACCCCCCACCCTGCCTACAGCTGACCTTCGTGTTGTACAGTATTACAGAGGTGAGGTGCCCCTAGAACGCCAGTGGCCCTAGGCACATGCCTGCTGTGCCTAATTGGAAATCTGGCCCTGGCCGTGTTAACTCTTCCCCAACAAGTCATGCTCATCTCTGTGTCTAACAATATTGTTCTCTCTTATAGTTTCAACCAGTTTGCCCAGTACGAAAGTCCAGCTTACCGGCCTGTAATTGCCAGGATCACCTCTGGAGCCCTTTTAAAAATTGGTGTCACATTAGCTATCCTCCAGTCATCTACCCTCCAGTCACCTGGTACAGAAGCTGATTTAAATTATAGGTTACAAACCAGTTAGTAGTTCTGCAATTTCACATTTGAGTTCCTTCCGAGCTCTTGGGTGATACCATCTGGTCCTGGTGACCTATTACTGTTTGGTTTACCCATTTGCTCCAAAATCTCCTCTAATGAGACCTCAGTCTGGGACAGTTCCTCGGATTTGTCACCTAAGAAGAATGGCTCAGGTTTGGGAATCTCCCTCACATCCTCAGCAGTGAAGACAGATGCAAAGAATTCATTAAGTTTCTCCGCACTGGCCTTGTCCTTGAGTGCTTCTTTAGCATCTCGATCGCCCAGTGGCCCCACTGGTTGTTTAGCAGCCTCCTGTTTCTGATGTACTTAAAAACATTTTGCTGTTCGTCTTTGACTAGCTGTTCTTCAAATTCTTTCATGGCCTTCCTGATTATATTTTTACACTTCATTTGCCAGAGTTTATGCCCCTATCATTAGGCTTTAATTTCCCCTTTTTAAAGGATGCCTTTTTGTCTCTCATTGCTTCTTTTACTTTGTTGTGTAGCCACAGTGGCACTTTTTTGGTTCTCCTACTATGTTTTTTAGTTTGGGGTATATATTTAAGGAGAGCCCCTATTATGGTGTCTTTAAAAAGTTCCCATGCAGCCTGCAGGGATTTCACTTTTAGCGCTGTACCTTTTAATTTCTGTTTCACTAACTTCCTCGTTTTTGTGTAATTCCCCTTCTGGAATTAAATGCTACAGTGGTGGCAGTAACACTAGTACGGACAGGGATACTAGTAAGTGCCACTCCGTTACCAGAGACGGGCGGTCTGGGGGGGCGGTTGTGATGGAGGCTGCAGAGGACACAACGTTGCAGGGAACGTGACCAATGTGCCTGAGATCACTGAGGAGTTTAAACTATTGAGACAGCCAGAGACAGAGACTCTGTGTCCCACCCCCTGCCTGATCCCTGCGTCCCATGGCCCCCCAGCCCTCTGCCCGAGCCCTGTGCCCCATGGCCCCACAGCCCCCCCATCCCTCTGCCCGAGCCCTGCGTCCCATGGCCCCCCTGCCTGATCCCTGCATCCCATGGCCCCCCAGCCCTCTGCCCGAGCCCTGCGTCCCATGGCCCCCCAGCCCCCTGCCCGAGCCCTGAGCCCCATGGCCCCCCAGCCCCCTGCCTGAGCCCCATGGTCCCTCAGCGCCCTGCCTGAGCCCCCTGCCCGAGCCCTGCGCCCCATGGCCCCCCAGCCCCCTACCCGAGCCCTGCGCCCCATGGCCCCCCAGCCCCCTACCCGAGCCCTGCGCCCCATGGCCCCCCAGCCCCCTACCTGAGCCCTGCGCCCCATGGCCCCCCAGCCCCCTACCCGAGCCCTGCGCCCCATGGCCCCCCAGCCTGATCCATGAGCCCTCCTATTTAAGCCCCATTGCCCAGCCTGAGCTCCACACCCCCTGGCCAAGCCCCGGTCCCCTGGCCTGAGTCTGCCCTGCCTCCGAAGTGGCCTCGCTCCCTGGCTCCCCTCATGGCCAGGAATAGCCCTTCCCAGCCCTTCCAGCCCGTTCTCTCAGCTGTTCCCATGCTGCAGGCACTGTCTGCTGGCCCCACACCCACCCCACAGTGCCCCTCACCTGCTCTGGGATGCCTGCCCCACATCTGCCTCAGGACCCCTGCCCCATACCACTTGGCCCATGCTGCCTGCCCCACATCTGCCTCAGTCCCCTGCCCCATTCCCCCACACTACGTTCCCTGGGCCACCTATTCACACTTGCCCCACATCTGCCTCAGGACCCCTGCCCCATGCCAGCTACCCCACACTGCCTGCCCCAGGTCTGTCTTGAGACCCCTGCCCCACACCTGCCGTGGGATGGCCCAGTGCTGGAGGGTCTGGAGGAGAGGGGGAAGTAAGTGTGACTGGAGGAGCACAAAGCCCCCCACACAAGGTCTGAGTAGCCAGCGGGCAGCACACCACCGGGGAACCCACCTGTGACTGGCCCCGCCCCTTGGGGCAGAGCAGCCAATCAGAGCTGCTGCAGGTGGAGCTCTCCACCCCACACCCCACCCGCCAGGTGAGGCCAGTCTCTCACTGCGGAGGGGGAAGAAAAGGACCCCTCCCCCACAGGGGCCCAGGATGGTGCCCTCCCCTGCGGGGGCAGGACTGATCTGGGGGCTGTGGGAGGGGCAGGATTGGTCCCGGGGGGGGGGGGCTGTGTCACGGAGTATAGGGGAGTCCGGCCCTGCACCCCTCTTCCCCGGATTCACTGGGAGTCTCAGCCAGCCAGTAGAACAGAAGGTTTATTAGAGATGCCAGGAACACAGCCCAACCAGAGCTTGTCAGTACATCCAGGACCCCTCAGTCGGGCCCTTCCAGGGGGCAGGGAGCTTAGACCCCAGCCTGGGGGCTCCCTGCATTTCGCCCCACAGCTCCAAACGGGCCAGGGAGGCCAGACCCTGTCTGCCCCCCTCCCCTCCTCTTCCCAAGTCACCTCCAAACTGAAAACACACAGACAAAAACTCCAGGAGGCTCTTCCCCTCCCCCCGGGGCTCCTCCTCTCGCCTTTTGTCCGTTCTCCCAGCCAAAGGTGTCACCTCCCAACCCCCGTCCTGGGTCATGTTACAGCCCCAGGTAAAGTCTCCCTTTCCTAATGCAATGCCGCAGGTCCCAGGGAACCTCCCCCACAAACCTCCCAGGTTGAATCCACCTCACTCTCTACTCTGCTGGCTCCCTTGACGCCTTTGAGGAGCAGTGGGCGCTGTCCGGGGTTCTCTGCTCGGTGTCCCCGTCAGGCTCCCTTCTTTTAACCCTGTGACTGCACCCCTGACCTTGTTATTTCATTAGTTGTCCCCCGGACTCATTTGGATTCCAGGTCCTGTGGATCCTCCCCTTAAATTAGGGGGGGTCCTTTAGCAGTGGGCGGGCTTCTGCCCGCCCACTTCCCGGAACCCAATAGGTACTCCGTCACAGGCTGTGAACAGGCAGACATCAGGGGCTGGGCCCCCATTAAAGCACAGACCATAATAACCCAGTCCCTGGGGGCGCAGCAGTGGGTGGTGTCCCAGGGGCTGCAGCCCAGAGGTGAAGGGCCAGGGCCCCTCAGGCTGGTCCAATCCCACCCAGTGGAGGGCAGCTGACACTGGGCCAGGTCTGGCTGGCAAGGGGGGGTGAGTGTTTAACGGCAGGTAATTAACCATGGGACAATTACCCAGGGCCGGGGGTCCCCCGTCAAGCGTCTCCACCCAGCCTGGCTGCTCTGGGAATGGCGCTGGGGCAGGTCTCTGGCCGGTGCTGGGCCCGCCTGGCCCGGGGAGCTGGATTTCGAGGCACTGGGAGCAGTGACTGGAGCCCGCGGTGCCGTGACCAACGGAGGTTTGCTGCTGGCCCTGCAGCAGCCGGCCTGGGCAGGGGAGAGCGGCGCTTGCCCAGGGTTGTGCCTGGCTGAGGGGGACCGGAGAGGCCAGGTGCGGCTTGGTGGGTCCCGGGAGACCCCGGATGCCCCCAGGATGAGGCTGTTGCTTCACAGGGGCTTCGTTCGAACCTGGAAAACTTGTCCCTCCAGGCCCTGAGCGGTGTCTGCAGTGCCCTGGGTGGGCGCCTGGGCCGGGGGTCCCTGCGCTAGGGGGACCAGGCAGCAAGTGTGACAAATCGGGACGGGGTGGGGGGTAATAGGAGCCTAGATAAGAAAAAGCCCCAAATATCGGGAGATCTGGTCACCCTAGCCTGCTCAGACCCCAAGATCCCAGCAATGGCTCTGGCATCTCCCGGCCTGGCTCCCGCTCCTCCCAGCCAGGGCAGCTGGGCCCAGACCGGCCCCTCCCTGCCCTGCCCGTGTCACCCCAGCTCCCAGACACCGGCACAGTGGGGGCCCCAGCACAGCGTGTCCTGCTGGGGGTGGGGCCTGTGACGCCACCAGGCGAGCACAGCAAGGGGCCAGCTCCTTGCAAGGCAAAGGTCAGCAAGGGAGGGTGAGTGGGAAGGAAAGGCCTGCAGAAGCAGGGCCCTGCGCAGGGCCCGCAGGAGCCAGGGACACAGCCTGGCCCCAGAGGGACACAGCCTGGCCCCAGAGAGACACAGCCTGGCCCCAGAGAGACACAGCCTGGCCCCAGAGAGACACAGCCTGGCCCCAGAGGGACACAGAGAGACACAGCCTGGCCCCAGAGAGACACAGCCTGGCCCCAGAGGGACACAGAGAGACACAGCCTGGCCCCAGAGAGACACAGCCTGGCCCCGAGAGACACAGCCTGGCCCCAGAGAGACACAGCCTGGCCCCAGAGGGACACAGAGAGACACAGCCTGGCCCCAGAGAGACACAGCCTGGCCCCAGAGGGACACAGAGAGACACAGCCTGGCCCCAGAGAGACACAGCCTGGCCCCGAGAGACACAGCCTGGCCCCGAGAGACACAGCCTGGCCCCAGAGAGACACAGCCTGGCCCCAGAGAGACACAGGGAGACACAGCCTGGCCCCAGAGAGACACAGCCTGGCCCCAGAGGGACACAGAGAGACACAGCCTGGCCCCAGAGAGACACAGCCTGGCCCCGAGAGACACAGCCTGGCCCCAGAGAGACACAGCCTGGCCCCAGAGAGACACAGGGAGACACAGCCTGGCCCCAGAGAGACACAGCCTGGCCCCAGGGACACGTGTCTACCCCCGCGCCAAGACACGCAGGCACGCATGCCCAGGGGCCCCTCCAATCTCCCTAGACTGAGCCCCCCCCACTGCTCCCTAGAGCTCACATGCAGGCACCCTCCCCCCACAGACAAGCACCCACTGGTGCCAGCGTCCGGACTAACCCCCACCCCACAAGCTGCCAGCTGCTCCTCTGCCCTTGCAGCAATCAGACTGAAGCGGCTGCACCCCCCTCCCACAGCGTCGCTGGCCGCAGGAGCCCCCCAGCACCCCTTGCCATGCAGACCCCTCCCCCCACATCCCTGACTCTGCCCCCTGGCGCAGAGCTGACCTACCTGTGCCCAGCCGCACTCCTCACTCCCTGGCGGGGCTCCCTGGCCTCCAGCCCGCGGCCTCTCTGGCCTCCAGCCCGCGGCCTCGCCCAAGTCGCCCCAGGGCCCCTTGGCGGCAGCCCGCCAGGCCGATGACACATTAACCATGGGCGGCCCAAGCCCAGCCCTCCCTCAGGTGCATCTCCCCAGCCAAGCCCCGTCTGCTGCCTCTCCTCCCTCCCACATGCTGGCGGAGGGAAGAGCCAGCTCTGACTCATGTGTGATCGCAGGGAGGGGAGCTCCTTGCTAGCTGGCTCATCTGCCTCGGCCCAGCACCGCCAGCACTTAGCACACAGCCAGCCAGGGCTCACAGCCCCCGGGGGGAGCAGAGCAGGTGGGGAAACTGAGGCTCAGAAGGGGTTTTTTTTGGGGGGGGGGTGGAAGGACACAGTGAGAACACCCTAAGGTCCTGACTCCCAGTTCCCCATGCTCCAACCTCTAAGCCACACTGCCTCTTCCTGGCTACATGGGCCAGCGGCTCTTCCTCGAGAAGCTGAAGGGGCGTCGTGACAGCACATCACAGCTGCTCGGTGTGCTACGGAGCCCGCGGGGCACTGTGCAGATTGGCACTGGGGCATCAGGGAATAGCAAGGGCATGAAGTAGGAATTTCCAGTAACATTTTTAGGAATTACTTGGACTTTCAGAAAGTCTTTGACAAGGTCCCTCCCCAAAGGCTCTTAAGGTAACTAAGAAGCGACAAAGTTCTGTGGCACCTTATAGACTAACAGACGTATTGGAGCATAAGCTTCCGTGGGTGAATCCCCACTTCTTCGGATGCATGTCATCCGAAGAAGTGGGGATTCACCCACGAAAGCTTATGCTCCAATACGTCTGTTAGTCTATAAGGTGCCACAGGACCCTTGGTCGCTTCTACAGATCCAGACTAACACGGCTACCCCGCTGATACTTAAGGTAACTAAGGAGCTATGGGGTAAGAGGGAAGATCCTCTCCTGGATCAGGAACTGGAGAGAGGTAAATAGCAAGTCCCAGGGATCTGTACCGGGACCAGTGTGTTCAACATAGTCATAAATGAGCTGGAACGGGGGTGAACGTGAGGTGGCAAAGTTTGCAGATGATACCAAATTGTTTAAGATAGTTAAGTCCCCAGCTGAGTGCAAGGAGTTAGTCACAAAACTGGGGGACTGGGCAACAAACTGGCAAAGAAATGCACATTGGAAACATAATTCCAACCATACACATACAGTGATGGGGTGGGAATTAGCTGGTAACACCCAGGAAAGATCTGCGGGTCACAGTGGATAGTTCCCTGAGAATTTCAGCTCAATGCGCAGCAGTGGTCAAAAAAACGAACAATACTTTAGGAACTATTAGGAAAGGGATAGCTGTGATGTTATGAGTATAATATAATATCTCATTGAAAGGTGACAGGGCCAGAAAGAGTTACTGAACTCACAGACTGACCTGACCCATGGCCGAACTGTAAAGACTGGTTAGGAAGATGTGTAAATGAATAGAGCTTTGAAATGCAGCCGGCATTGGTAGAGAGAGAAGAGTAGATGTTTGCTCAGCACTTGTGATGTAAGCAAACAAGTCTTGTCTATGGCTATAGCTTTGATTCAAAGATCAAAAAAGGAATATTAACATTTAGGAAGACACTGGAGTGAAATAGTATTATTGTCTATGTCTCTGTGAAGATTGTGATAACCTGTGTCTGAACTGTTAATGGATAAATTACCCTGTGCTAATTGCCAGGATGTTTGGGAGAAGGACAGTTCAGCCCATTGTTTTCTCAGGCCAAATGGCTGCTGGAAATGTATAAGAACCCTGGGACACGATCCTTCTTCATCTCAGATCTGCTTTGGGTTTCAAGAAGGGGAAACCCTGAGCCATAAGGATTGAGATCCCCAGTCACTGACTGGAGTCACCCTGAATATGGACACTGGACTATAACCTAGGGACTATTTCTAAAAGGACTTTTGGCAACTACAAGCTCATCTCTGCTATGTGCCTGAACCTCAAGAATTGAATTCAAGTCTGTATGTATACTGATCTATTAACCAACTCTCTCTCGCTTTTCTTTTTTAATACATTTTAGTTTAGTTAATAAGAATTGACTAGAAGCGTGTATTTGGGGTAAGATCTAAGTTATTATTTGACCTGGATTTGGGGCTGATCCTTTGGGATTGGAAGAACCTGTTCTTATATATGATGAATTAAGATTTTCAGTAATCATCATCATATCTGACAGTGTGTGTCTGGATGGAGGCCTGAGGCTGGGTACTTTAAGGGAACTGTGTTGTTTGGACTTCTGAGTAACCAGTGTGGTACTATAGAAGCTGTTTTGTGCTGGCTTGGTGAATCTAAGTATTGGAATATCCACCAGCGTTTGGGGTTTGTTTGCCCCGTTCTGTTTGCAGTTCACCCTGATTGAGTGACCTCAGCAGGCTCCCACGGGCAGCACCGTCACAGTGGCGTAGTCGGCAGGATCCACAGAACCAGGTCAATTCAGCTTTGGGTCAGAACCCCACGCTATCCACATTGGAATTTTGGTAGTGAGAGTTTGGTTGGTTAAAGAGCAGTTGCAATGGGTGAGCAAACAGCATACGAGGGCCTTGACAAAAAAAGCCCTGGAAGATTTGTGTTCAGAAAAGGGGATCAGCTTTAGAAAGAAAGCTACAAATCTAGAACTGAAAGATCTGTTAATGGCCAGTGATCAGGAGGCAGGAGCACAGCCCTTACCTGATGCTACAGAAAACACAGAACAAACGAGAGTACAAAAGGCAGCGAATAAACTGCAGCTTGAGCATGAACGGGATCTAGCAGCTCTTCGATTGCTGGAAAAGCAAAAGAATGTTCAGTTCGAAACAGAGACGGCTGAGAGGGAGAAGGAAGCTCGTAAGGAGCGTTTGGAGCTGTTGGCTGCTGAGGAAAGGCTAGACAGATGGAACAAGAAAGTGAAAAAAGCAAGGGAAGAACAGCAGAAACTGGATCCTCTTGAAAGTCCAGTTTATAACGACGTTGGCATGTTGTATTACTCTGAGCAGTTTCCTGTGTTTAACCAGTTTTACTATAGCCAGGGAGAGGGGGACTCTAACCTGGGGGGGAAATAGCTGTTTGTCTGGGAATGAAGTTTCTGAATGTCTGTCTAATGTCTCAGAAGTAAATCTGAAATTAAATCAAGAACAGACAGAACTTGTTGGTCAGGAGCAGATTCAAGTGGATGGTCAGGTGGAAGCCCTGGCTGAGGAAGAAAAGGGTAACTGTGATTTGCTGGAGGTAGCTCAGTGGAGTGAGAAGAGCAGCAGTTTGTCTGCTGGGAGTGGCAATGTGCCTGGTAAGGAAAGTTTGGATGAGCCTAGGTGGCCTTGTGAGCTGATGGCTTTGTCTAGTCAGCAGTGTGGGAAGGCGAGGATAGTGGAAGATGAGTGTCCCTATACCTTACCTGTTGCCTGTGTGGAGAATTGTGACGGTGAAGGAAATGTGCCTGTGTCTGTCGGGGGTATTGACTTGCCTATGGAGGAAGCTACCTCGGTCTCCAAGCAGTTGTGTGAACAGCCCTGTGTGCTGGGACAAGGGAAATGGGATCCCAAGCTGTGTGTCTGGTAAAGGAGAAGGTGTCTCCAGCTCTTCTTTGTCTGTGGAGCAGACAGAAGGTGCCTCTCAGCCTGTGATGGTTGAGAATAGTGCAGTTGTCTCAGAGTTGGTTCTGGATTCAACTAAAGCCCAGGAAGGGAAGGGTCGTAAGTTTGTGTCTGCTAGGGAGAAGGGCACTGTAACTAGGTTGCATCCAGTTAGTGTTGATGCAGAATCCCAGAGACCAGACGATTCTGGTGCTTGGAGTTCACCTGTTGCTAGTGTGTGGCTGGGAAAGGGTGTAGCAACTCTGTCTGATCAGGGTGATACCCTAGCCAGAGCACAAGGAGAGCAGAAAGGTGATTTGATGGTGTTACCCACTGAGAATGTGAAAACTTGTAGCAAGAAGGACAAGATTCCTGAACGTATGTGTGGCCAAAGGAAGGAGAATGCTTCTAACCTTTTATCTAGTGAGTCTAGGAGTTTGCCTGAAAGGGGATGGGGTGGGAATCCCCCTGATGGGCCAGAGGTGATCCTGGATGTAAGTGAGACCCAGAAAGAGTCTGTTGTGGCTCAGGAAAGTGTTTGTTCCTTTAGAGCAAGCCCGAGGGGAAGAGGCTACAGGCAGAATTTCTGTAAAGGGTGAATTGTTTCTGCGTGGACTCCTCCTGAAGGTCGAAACAACAAATTGGACTTCTACATAGACTGATTCCGTCGCCATGCTCGGGCTGAAATTGTAGAAAAGCAGCATCACTTGCCCCCTAACCTCAGCCGTGCAGAACACAACGCCATCAACAGCCTCAGGGACAACTCTGACATCACAATCAGAAAGGCTGACAAAGGAGGTGCTGTCGTCATCATGAATAAGTTGGAATATGAACAAGAAGCTGTCAGGCAGCTCTGTAACTCCACATTCTACAGGCCTTTATCCTCTGACCCCACTGAGGAGTACCAAAAGAAACTGCACCATCTGCTCCAGAAACTCCCTGGAAAAGCACAGAAACAAATCTGTACAGACACGTGCCTAGAACCCCGAGCAGGGGCATTCTATCTGCTACCCAAGATCCATAAACCTGGGAATCCTGGACGCCCCATCATCTCAGGCATTGGCACCCTAACAGCAGGACTGTCCGGCTATGTGGACTCTCTCCTCAGGCCCTACGCTACCAGCACTCCCAGCTATCTTCGAGACACCACTGACTTCCTGAGGAAACTACAATCCATCAGTGATCTTCCAGAAAACACCATCCTGGCCACTATGGATGTAGAAGCCCTCTACACCAACATTCCACACAAAGATGGACTACAAGCTGTCAGGAACAGTATCCCCGATACTACCACGGCTAACCTGGTGGCCGAACTTTGTGATTTTGTCCTCACCCACAACTATTTCACATTTGGGGACAATATATACCTTCAAGTCAGCGGCACCGCTATGGGTACCCGTATGGCCCCACAGTATGCCAACATTTTTATGGCTGACTTAGAACAACGCTTCCTTAGCTCTCGTCCCCTAACGCCCCTACTCTACTTGCGCTACATTGATGACATCTTCATCATTTGGACCCATGGAAAAGAAGCCCTTGAGGAATTCCACCATGATTTCAACAATTTCCATCCCACCATCAACCTCAGCCTAGACCAGTCCACATAAGCGGTCCATTTCCTAGACACTACTGTGCTAATAAGTGATGGTCACATAAACACCACCCTATACCAGAAACCTACTGACCGCTATACTTACCTACATGCCTCCAGCGTCCATCCTGGACACACCACACGATCCATTGTCTACAGCCAAGCTCTAAGATACAACCGCATTTGCTCCAATCCCTCAGACAGAGACAAACAACTACAAGATCTCTATCAAGCATTCTTACAACTACAATACCCACCTGCTGAAGTGAAAAAACAGATTGACAGGGCCAAAAGAGTACCCAGGAGTCACCTACTACAAGACAGGCCCAAAAAAGAAAATAACAGAACACCACTAGCCGTCACCTTTAGCCCCCAACTAAAACCTCTCCAGCGCATCATCAAAGATCTACAACCTATCCTAAAAGATGATCCCTCACTCTCACAGATCTTGGGGGACAGACCAATCCTTGCTTACAGACAGCCCCCCAACCTGAAGCAAATACTCACCAGCAACCACACACCATACAACAAAAACACCAACCCAGGAACCTATCCTTGCAACAAAGCCCGATGCCAACTCTGTCCGCATATCGATTCAAGTGATACCATCACAGGGCCTAATCACATCAGCCACACCATCAGGGGCTCATTCACCTGCACATCTACCATTGTGATATATGCCATCATGTGCCAGCAATGCCCCTCTGCCATGTACATTGGCCAAACCGGACAGTCTCTACGCAAAAGAATAAATGGACATCAATCTGACATCAGGAATCATAACATTCAAAAACCAGTAGGAGAACACTTCAACCTCCCTAATCACTCAGTGACAGACTTGAAGGTTGCAGTGTTGCGACAGATTAACTCCAAAAACAGACTTCAAAGAGAAGCTGTTGAACTCGAATTGATATGCAAACTAGATTGCATTACCTCAGGATTAAATGGGGACTTGGAATGGCTCGGCCATTACGTTAATTGAATCTATTTCCCTTAAGTTTACGATCCTCATTCACACCTGTGTGACCATCTTGTTTATCACTTCAAAGGTTTTTCTTCCCCTGCTGTTATGGTTCCTCTCAATTAATTAGCCTCTTAAGGTTGGTCTATGCACCTCCACCTTATCATGTTTCTCTGACTGTATAAATATCTGTCTACTGTATGTTTCATTCCATGCATCCGATGAAGTGGGTACTAACCCACGAAAGCTTATGCTGAAATAAATTTGTTAGTCTCTAAGGTGCTACAAGTTTTTCTTTCTTATTTTCGTTTTGTTTCTTAAAGAAGTTCCTAGGGAAAGGAATCCTCTTTGTAGTCTTTGCAAGCAGTTTACTGCAACTGAAGGGTGTGGAAGTGATTTAATCAAGGAAGTTTCAGTTCCTAACAGCCAGAAATTTTCTGTGGTGAATGGATCCACTGACTTTCCTTTTGAAAGATCCAGTGTGGAGAGCTTTGAAAAGGTCTCAGATGGAATGAACGCTGTTAAAGTTGAACAGTCCTATAACCAAGTGGCTGGGTTTGGCCAGCTTGTTGGGAAGACACTGGTGTTGAGAAAGGAATGTCTCCATGCTGATTCTGTAAGTAAACAGTCTGTGTCTCAGGTTCAGAGGGAAGACTGGGTAGCTGAGTCTGCAGAGCAGAATGGCTGTGTAGGTAATCTCTGGAGAATGCAGGGGATGGCAGGTACGCTCTCATCTCTTGACACTTTGGATATGACTTGTAGTCTCTCAGTGAATTTAACATCTGATTCCATGTGGAAGAAGAGTTGGTAAGGGAAGGACAACAGAACTTTGAGGCTAGCTTGTTAGTGAAAATGGATGGTATTTCTTTAAGACAGAGTCCAGCCTTGGAAGCGGTCGCAGTGAAGGAGCTGAAAACTGGTGGACTGGCTCCTGTCTGTGGTAATGCAAATTACCTGACTGACTGGGGGAGGGAAGACTTGCTAATAGCCGTTAGCACAGAGAGCACATCCAATCAGCCAGGGAATTCTGTTAAGCGAGAGAGATCAGGGTTGGAAAAAGGGAACTTGATTTTGCAAAGGGAAGCCACAGGTTAACCCTAAAAGATCAAAACCCGAATGGTACTGAGCCAAAGGTGTGACATGACAAAAATAATTGTAAATGGACACTTGCAATGAATTTGTTATTGCTAATGATGCTTTGTGTAACCAATGTGTTGCTGTTACCAATAACTGTAAAAATGTACAACGTGCCTAGTCTTTTGGAAACTCCCTTGAACATGTTGAAAGGAAAGAATACATGAGAACACACTGTATGTTGAAAGGCCTTGTTATACTGATGTTTCACAGTTAATGCCTGTGACCAGTATTGAAACTTTTCACAGGACGAAAGGCTGTCCAGACCTGATAGGCTGTATGAAAAGGGAAACTGAGGCACACTACCATATTGCTTTCATGGCTAAATGCCAAGATTTCTATACTATGAACAACATTAATATCTACATTGACTTGATGTTAATTGAGTTCCAAACATTTGCCAAAGCTTGTATGGATGAAGTAGCTATGTTCTCTAGCTCTTGGCAAGATCACATGAGACATACAGGAACCATGCTGCAAGAGCAGATCCAATCCACTATTGTTCTAACCAAGTTGTATCTTAAATTGATGAAGAGATTCAATCGTGTTATTGAACATGACTTTGGTAAACCATTTCTGTTATACACTGGTATGGCTTCTACCCCAATACAAGCTGTAGTGAGACAGAACCCGGGTTGGGGAGCTCTTGGGATGCACTTAGTGATGTTTGCGTCATCCCTTCCTGCATCAATTTTGCGTTGGGGGTGTGATGTTATGAGTACAATATAATATCTCATTGAAAGGTGACAGGGCCAGAAAGAGTTACTGAACTCACAGACTGACCTGACCCATGGCCGAACTGTAAAGACTGGTTAGGAAGATGTGTAAATGAATAGAGCTTTGAAATGCAGCCGGCATTGGTAGAGAGAGAAGGGGAGATGTTTGCTCAGCACTTGTGATGTAAGCAAACAAGTCTTGTCTATGGCTATAGCTTTGATTCAAAGATCAAAAAAGGAATATTAACATTTAGGAAGATATTTGAGTGAAATAGTGTTATTGTCTGTGTCTCTGTGAAGATTGTGATAACCTGTGTCTGAACTGTGTAATGGATAAATTACCCTGTGCTAATTGCCAGGATGTTTGGGAGAAGGACAGTTCAGCCCATTGTTTTCTCAGGCCAAATGGCTGCTGGAAATGTATAAGAACCCTGGGACACGATCCTTCTTCATCTCCGATCTGCTTTGGGTTTCAAGAAGGGGAAACCCTGAGCCATAAGGATTGAGATCCCCAGTCACTGACTGGCGTCACCCTGAATATGGACACTGGACTATAACCTATGGACTATTTCTAAAAGGACTTTTGGCAACTACAAGCTCATCTCTGCTATGTACCTGAACCTTAAGAATTGAATTCAAGTCTGTCTGTATACTGATCTATTAACCAACTCTCTCTCTCTTTTCTTTTTTAATGCATTTTAGTTTAGTTAATAAGAATTGACTAGAAGCGTGTGTTTGGGGTAAGATCTAAGTTATTATTTGACCTGGATTTGGGGCTGATCCTTTGGGATTGGAAGAACCTTTTCTTATATATGATGAATTAAGATTTTCAGTAATCATCATCATATCTGACAGTGTGTGTCTGGATGGAGGCCTGAGGCTGGGCACTTTAAGGGAACTGTGTTGTTTGGACTTCTGAGTAACCAGTGTGGTACTATAGAAGCTGTTTTGCTGACTTGGTGAATCGAAGTATTGGAATATCCACCAGCGTTTGGGGTTCGTCAGCCCCGTTCTGTTTGCAGTTCACCCTGATTGAGTGACCTCAGCAGGCTCCCACGGGCAGCACCGTCACAATAGCTAAGGAGACAGACAATATCCTAATGCCACTATATAAATCCATGGGACACCCACACCTTGAATACTGCACGCAGACGTGGTCACCCCATCTCAAAAACAATAGAGTAGAACTGGAAAAGGTTCAGAGAAGGGCAGCAAAGATGATCGGGGTATGAAACAGCTTCCATACGAGGAGAGACTCCAAACATTAGAGCCGTTCAGCTTGGAAAAGAGACGACTAAGGGGGGATATGATGGAGGTCTATAAAACCATGACTGGGGTGGAGACAGTGAATAGTGAAGTGCTATTTACCCATCACATAACACACAAATGAGGGGTCACCCAATGAAATTGACAGGCAGCAGGTTTAAAACAAACATAGGGAAGTACTTCACACAACGCACAGTCAATGCACCGTGGAACGCCTTGCCAGGGAATGTTGTGAAGGCCAAGACTAGAACAGGGTTCAAACAAGAACTAAATAAGCTCCTGGAGGACAGGTCCATCGATGGCTATTAGCCAGGCTGGACAGGGATGGAGCCCCCAGCCTCTGTTTGCCAGGAGCTGGGAATGGGTGACAGGGGATGGGTCACTTGCTGATTCCCTGGTCTGTTCATTCTCTCCGGGGCACCTGGCACTGGCCGCTGTCAGAGGACAGGACACTGAGCTAGAGGGACCTTTGCTCTGTCCATGTGGCCATTCTGATGTGATCGCAGCCCCGCCCCCAAGCAGCTAACTGCCATCGTCTCATGGACAGAAATGGCCTTCCTGATTCCCAGCAGCTGCTCTGCTCTGGCCTGGAGCATGAGCATGGGGGAGCCCTTTGCTTCTCCTTCCAGCCAGGGTCACTGCAGGCTCTCTCTCTAGAGGCCCCTTAGCAGCTGCCCTGGAGGGCTCAGGCCATCTCGGCTGGGCTGTAGGGACCTGCAGTGCTCCCCCAGCCGCAGTGACGGGCCACCATGCCATGCCACCTGTCATGAAGAATTGCTTTAATCCATAGCTCCGCCCATAAGTGTAGCTCCACCCCCCTCTCCCCAGTCCTGGGATGCCCTCAGTGTGGATGGTAATCCCAGGGGGCTGAGAGGGATGCAACCCCCTGGAAAGAGGAGACAGACTGGACAGGGTACTGATGGGAATAACGGCAGGGGATTCAAACACAGGGAAATGGGCAGGCCCATGTAGGGTGACCAGATGTCCCGATTTTATAGGGACAGTCCCGATTTTGGGGTCTTTTTCTTATATAGGCTCCTATTACCCCCCACCCCGTCCTGATTTTTCACACTTGCTGTCTGGTAACCCTAGGCCTATGGGTAGGGCCCTACCAAATTTGCCGCCATGAAAAACACATCATGGACCGTGAAATTTGGTCTTTTGTGTGCTTTTACCCTATACTGTACAGATTTCACGGGGGAGACCAGCGTTTCTCAAATTGGGGGTCCTGACCCAAAAGGGGGCTGCAGGGGATCACAAAGTTATTTTTAGGGGGTCACAGTATTGCCATCCTTACTCCTGCGCCGCTTTCAGAGCTGGCCAGACACCCAGCTCTAAGGCAGTGCTGCCGCCCCCAACAGCACAGAAGTAAGGGTAGCAGAACCGCAATCCCCCCCTACAATAACCTTGCGTCCCACCCACAACTGCTTTTTGGGTCAGGACCCTACAGGTACAACACTGTGACATTTCAGATGGAAATAGCTGAAATCATGACATTTACGATTTTTAAAAACTATGACCCTGAAAGTGACCAAAGTGGACTGTGAATTAGACTCCAGTCTAATTTCAGAGGGATAACTTCCTAGATCCCAGCTCTCAAACTCCTCAGCGAGGTGGGTGGCATGAGAGAACAGGAAACAGTGGCTGTGGGAAGCATAATGATCCCCTCCCCCAGCTATACAGTGCCTGGGATCCCCAAGTGCTTTGCAGACAGTAGGGTATATACAATTACTCACCTGCTAGAGAAATGCAGCCACCTCTGGGTGGAACACAGCAGCTGGCTAGCAGCTCACAGCAACACTGTAGAGGCAGGAAGCGATGGAGAGAAGAGTTAGGACTAGAAAAAGGGGCAGGGAAGCGAGGGGACTGGTTGGAAGCTGAAAATGCCCTGCAGGGGGCTGGGACTCACAAAGGGAGCTGGAAGGCAGAGGACTTGCTTTCACTAGGAAGGTTCCTTGCCAAATCTGGAGGCTGGACACAAGATCCTGGAAAAACAAGCCTCTTATCAGCCGGGACCTTTGTGCCTCCACAGACAGCTTGAAGCCCCACCTCCTGGCTGCCCGGCCAGGCCCTGGGACCCCAGGAAAGTGGCCCTCGGAGGAGGGATCCAAAGGAGATGGCAGCCCCATGCTGGGCAGGGCCAGCTCGTGAGCATTGCCCGTGTCCTAGCCACTCTGCAGGGCTGGGGCAGGGCAGGGCAGGATTTGAGCTTGTACTTCCACACCCAGGCCCTGGGGGGTGGGACTGGACCTGGGATGCAACAGGGGCAGGTGTGTGCTGGGACTGGGAGCTCCTCTCAGCAGCTAGCGAGGGGACAGGCACCAAGGGCCTGCCAAGCAGCCGGCCAGGACAAAAGGCTGGTTCCTGGGGGTGGGGAATTGGACACAGAGCCTGTCCCCTCCAGGGCCTTGGTCCTAAGGGCTGGATGCAGGCGGTGGGCTCCCTTGGTGTCCTTCTCCATGCCATCCCCCCTCTGTCCACCTCCCCCCACCCCCAGAACCCGCTTGCCCCCTCAACGTCTGCAGCGGGGCTTCCTGCAAAGACGCTCCCGCGCCGACAGAAGGGAGAGCGCCTCCTGCCGGCGTAGCTCATCCCCCTCTGCGAGAGGCGGGAGAAGCCCCCATCTACACAGCGCTGTCTGCACCAGGGGAGATGGAGTTTTCTCACCCAGAGCAACGTCATTCGACCGATGTCAGTTGATAGCGTAGACCTGGAGAACGCCAGGGACCCTGCAGCTCACAGCTGTGCTGGGTGAGCGCACGCTGGGCACAGTTAAGGTTACATGGGCAACCTTCGGTACTTCCATCACCTCCCCGGCCACGCCCCTGGGCTTTCCTGCGCTCCCTGCGAGGGGGCCACAAAGACCAACGGGGGAATTTACATACCACATGTCGTGTGTGAGAGACTGGAGCAGGGTCACCGTGAACCCACAGCCAGAGCCCACGCACGGGTGCACCTGGGCTATGTCTGCAACAGGCACGGCAGGGGTCAGCCCCAGCTCTATCCTCGGCCGGGGCAGGGGGCACAGGCCAGGGGCAGGCCCGGGGGGTGCAGTCGGGGCAGGGAGCCCAGGCCGGGGGGGGGGGGGGGGAAGGAAATGCCAGCGCTATCCTCCGCCAGGGTGGGGGGGCACAGGCCAGGAAGTCCCAGGACGGGTGCAGTCAGGGGGAGAGCCCAAGCTGGGTGGGGGGGTCAGCCCCAGCGCTATCCTCGGCCGGGGGGGGGGGCACAGGCCAGGGGCAGTCCCGGGGGGTGCAGTCGGGGGGGGGCACAGGCCAAGGGCAGTCACGGGGGGTGCAGTCGGGGGGGGCCCAGGCCGGGGGCAGCCCCGGGGGGGTGCAGTCGGGGGGGGGCCCAGGCCGGGGGCAGTCCCGGGGGGGTGCAGTCGGGGGGGGGCCCAGGCCGGGGGCAGTCCCGGGGGGGTGCAGTCGGGGGGGGGGCCCAGGCCGGGGGCAGTCCCGGGGGGGTGCAGTCGGGGGGGGGGGCCCAGGCCGGGGGCAGTCCCGGGGGGGGCAGTCGGGGGGGGGGGCCCAGGCCGGGGGCAGTCCCGGGGGGGCAGTCGGGGGGGGGGCCCAGGCCGGGGGCAGTCCCGGGGGGGGCAGTCGGGGGGGGGGGCCCAGGCCGGGGGCAGTCCCGGGGGGGGCAGTCGGGGGGGGGGGCCCAGGCCGGGGCAGTCCCGGGGGGGCAGTCGGGGGGGGGGGGCTCAGGCCGGGGGCAATCCCGGGGGGTGCAGTGGGGGGGGGGGCCCAGGCCGGGGGCAGTCCCGGGGGTGCAGTCGGGGGGGGGGGGCCAGGCCGGGGGCAGTCCCGGGGGGTGCAGTCGGGGGGGGGGCCCAGGCCGGGGGCAGTCCCGGGGGGTGCAATCGGGGGGGCACAGGCCGGGGGCAGTCCCAGGGGGTGCAGTCGGGGGGGGGCCCAGGCCGGGGGCAGTCCCGGGGGGTGCAATCGGGGGGGCCCCAGGACGGGGGCAGTCCCGGGGGGTGGTGGGGGGGGGCACAGGCCGGGGGCAGTCCCGGGGGGTGCAATCGGGGGGGCACAGGCCGGGGGCAGTCCCGGGGGGTGCAATCGGGGGGGCACAGGCCGGGGGCAGTCCCGGGGGGCAGTCCCGGGGGGGGGGCCCAGGCCGGTGGCAGTCCCGGGGGGCGGTCGGGGGGGGGGGCCCAGGCCGGGGGCAGTCCCGGGGGGCGGTCGGGGGGGGGGCCCAGGCCGGGGGCAGTCCCGGGGGGTGGTCGGGGGGGGGCCCAGGCCGGGGGCAGTCCCGGGGGGCGGTCGGGGGGGGGGCCCCAGGCCGGGGGCAGTCCCGGGGGGGGGGCACAGGCCCGGGAGGGAGCCCCAGCGCTATCCTCGGCCGGGGGGGGGGGGGCAGAGACTCGAGTGCAGTCCCGGGATGGGGGGAGCCCATCGCCATCCCCGCCCCTCCCACCACGTGACCCCGGCTGCTCCTGTCACGTGCTGCGGCGGGGCGCTTGGGGTGGCGCGGCGGGGGCGGGGCTCTGAGCTGCGGACGGGTTGGAGGCAAAGGGGGCGGGGCCATGCAAAGCAGGGGGCGGGGCCAGGGGCGGGGCTAGGCCTCTGCAGGCGGGAGCTGGTCGGGCTCGGAAGGTCCTGACTCAGCCGCCGGGCAACTCACGGGTCGGGGCGGCGGTACCGGGGGGGCAGGGCCGTAGGTTCCCCGGGGCACTAGTGCCGAGGGGAGGGCGGGGGAAGGTGCCTGGGGCACTAGTGCTGAGGGCGATTGGGGGTAGGTGCCCAGGGCACTAGTGCCAAGGGGGGGGGTCAGGGGTAGGTGCCCAGGGCACTAGTGCCAAGGTGGGGGGTTGGGGGTAGGTGCCCGGGGCACTAGTGCCAAGGGGGGGGTCAGGGGTAGGTGCCCAGGGCACTAGTGCCAAGGGGGGGGGTTGGGGGTAGGTGCCTGGGGCACTAGTGCTGAGGGCAATCGGGGGTAGGTGCCCGGGGCACTAGTGCCAAGGGGGGGGGTCGGGGGTACGTGCCCGGGGCACTAGTGCCAAGGGGGGGGGTCGGGGGTACGTGCCCAGGGCACTAGTGCCAAGGGGGGGTCGGGGGTAGGTGCCCGGGGCACTAGTGCTGAGGGCAATCGGGGGTAGGTGCCCGGGGCACTAGTGCCAAGGGGGGGGTCGGGGGTACGTGCCCGGGGCACTAGTGCCAAGGGGGGGTCGGGGGCAGCCCATCCATGGAGGAAAAGCGCATCCTGTGCATTGGCCTGGTTTGCCTGGACATAATCAGCGTGGTGGACGTGTACCCGGCCGAGGACACGGACACCAGGTACGGGGTCTCGGCTCCCTGGGGCTGCAGCTCCGTGCGGAGCCTGGCTTGGGGCACGGAGGGGCTGAGCCCGGTCCCAGAGCTGGGCTGGGGGTGCCTGGCCGGTTCAGGCCCTGGGCTGCAGGCTCCGGGAGCCCTGCGGTGGGCGGGGGGGTTGCCTTTGCCAGTCCCAGGTAACGTTCCCGGGGCCCGGTTCTGAGCCTGCCCAGCTCCGCTTTCCAGCTGGGAGGGGTGAGGCGCGGGGGCTGGGACTTCCTGGGCATCTTGGCCAGGCAGCCCCTCCAGGATGTGAGCAAGCTCCATCCCACCCCGGCTGGGTTCTCCCGCCCCCCGGAGTCTGGCCTTGGGAATCCGGGCGCCCTCTCGGCCTCTAGAAATGGCTTCGCCTGCAGCCCGACTTCCCGGGCAGAGCAGCCCAGACCCCTCGGGCCCCTGGGTGCCTCCAAGCTGCTCCCCCTCTGCGGGGCCAGCCCAGTGCACTGGCCTCAGAGCTGCCTGGAAGCCCAGCGCCAAGTGCCCGCATGAGCAGCCCTGGCAGCAGCCTCCCATTCAACTGGCTGCCCTGGCACATGGGGCAGGGGGTGGCATGAGCTTCCTCGGCCCCACCCCACGCCCGTCAGCAAGCAGGGCCCCCCGGCTGGCTCTGCGAGTGCTAATTGATCCCCCCCCCAACTGACGGGCCTGTTCCAGCGGAGCGACTGCGGCTGGGAGCCCGGTGCCGGGCTGGGAGCCCGGTGCCCGGCCACGCCCTGCCATGGCTGTCTGTCTCCTAGGTGCCTGTCTCAGCGCTGGCAGCGGGGTGGCAATGCCTCGAACTCCTGCACCGTGCTGTCCCTGCTGGGGGCGCCCTGCGCCTTCATGGGCTCGCTGGCGCCCGGACACGCAGCAGAGTAAGTGATGAACCCGGTGCGGGGGGTCGGCGTGCCTGCAGTGAGATGGGGGCCGGAGTGCCCGAGCCAGCGCTCGAGTGCAGGGGGGTTAGCGTGTGCTGGTGCTTTTCTAAAATCCACATCTGCTTGCTAAGTGGTTTGATCGGCTGCCATTTTGGTGTGACCCACCATAACCTGACGTGTCCATGCCCCCCCCCCCCCCGTGGTTCCTGTGGATTACATCGCCGTGGAAACAAGAGGAGAGGGTTCCCCTGAGTCCCATACAGCCTTTTCTTCCAGGACTAGGGGATGTGTGAGCCTTAAAGTCTGTTCTCCAGAGCATCACCTAGAGAACGTGGTATATCCCAGGGAGCCCCCCACTCCCCGCCAGCCCCATCTCCCTGCTGGGGAGTAACGGAGCCCCCAGCCCTTCCCAGGAGCACCCCCGCCGGCCCCATCTCCCAGAGCCCCCAGCCCTTCCCAGGAGCACCCCTCCCCCCCGCCAGCCCCATCTCCCTGCTGGGGAGTAACGGAGCCCCCAGCCCTTCCCAGGAGCACCCCACCGGCCCCATCTCCCAGAGCCCCCAGGCCTTCTCAGGAGCACCCCTCCCCCCCGCCAGCCCCATCTCCCCGCTGGGGAGTAACGGAGCCCCCAGCCCTTCCCAGGAGCACCCCCGCCGGCCCCATCTCCCAGAGCCCCCAGGCCTTCTCAGGAGCACCCCTCCCCCCCGCCAGCCCCATCTCCCCGCTGGGGAGTTTCTGGGGAGCCTTTCACCCCCACTCCTGGCTGTAGCCGTCGTGCTGCCCTGATCGATCGTGATCTGTGGGGCTGCCGGTGCAGAGGGGGCAGGTTTGGTGTCCGGTGCAATCGCTGCTGGGGACTGACTGGGCCCCCAGACCCGCTGCCTCCCCCTGCACCCAGGCTCTGCAGGGCAGCGGCTCTCCCCTCCCCCGCTAACCCTCTCTGCGCCCCCTCCCCGGCAGCTTCGTCGTGGCTGACCTGCGGCGCTATGCAGTGGAGCTCACCCACCTGGTGCCGCACCCCAAGAGCTCCTTCCCCACGTCCATTGTCATCAGCAGCGTGAGCAGGGGCACCCGCACCATCCTGCACACAAACAGGTGCGTAGGGGCGGTGCCCAGCGCCCGCCGTGCCCGCCAGGATCTAACCCCTCTCTCCCTCCCCCGCTAAGTTTCATCGTGGCGGACCTCCGGCGCAGGGGTGTGGACGTGGGGCATGTGGCGTGGCAGAGTCGGGGGGACACGCCGTGCGCCTGCTGCCTTGTCAACAGCACCAGCGGCTCGCGGACAGTCACGCTCTACGACACGTAAGGCCGGGCACATCCGCCGAGCCGTCGCGCCAATCCCCCCTGGCGGGCGGCCGGCTCCCGTAGCGGGAACCCCAGTGCCGGGCCCTGGGGCCCTCCCTATCACAGACGGGGGCTCGGGGGCCCGTGCCCTCGGGTCTCGCCTCGGCGCTGCCCCCTCACAGGGGATCCATCCTGCATGTGTGATCGACTGATTCATCCGCTGATTCCGCACGCAGACG